>CAIGRP010024482.1:0-12131 GCA_903798385.1 Fraxinus cuspidata | reverse complement strand
AGGTCTCGATTCCTTTCAATACCGCTAATATCTCAACAACCATTTCCGTTAATTTTATTGTTACTCTATTTATTATAATGTTTCATTCTATTATTTTATTTATACAATTTCAATAGTAATTCTAATTTTCTTTTTGTAATTTTTTCTTAACACTACAAGAATTTTATGTTTTTCTTACAAGATATATTTGTAGAGAAATGTTCTTATTTGTGAGGAAAAATTTTTGTATATGAAAAAATTATGTAGGGCAAATTTGTGGAGTAAACGTCAAAAGAATATGTAAAAGTATGACACGGATGCTTTTGTGGTGCCTTAGAGATTGTTCATGGAGAGGTATGCGAATACCGCTTCTAAATTGCAATTGCGATTTATTTTCTTCTGTTGTAGGTTAAAAATCATGGCCCATAGGAGCATCCATAAGAAAATAACGTTAGGATGGACTGGCGTTTAATAGATTTCGAATGAATTCACACTATAAGAGGCTAAACTCATGATAAAGAGTGTACGATACTCAATGAAATAAAAGAAGTCTAGATATTTCATTCTATGATGTCCCACTCGATTTTTTTTATATTTTCTTACCAAATAGAAAATCAACGCATGAGTTAAAAAATATAAATTGACCAAATCATAATGGAAATAAGCAAATTATATATATCCACTAATAAAAAACTAAAAAATTATTTAAAGAATACTATTCTAAAAAACTTTGACGATCATTTTTTCCAAACAATTGAAAGCTTTGGTCGAAACACGCAATTAATAATACATCACTGTATGTCACTGTCTCAAAATATTATTTGTTGTGGACGTTATTCTTCTATATCACTTCATTTCATAATAAGTGAAGAATCTCATCCAAAGTGAGAAAAACCGATTAAGAATTATGAAGGTCCAAGGAAATTAGATTTAATTCATAACCATGTTTGGCTCAATTTCNATGAAGAATCTCATCCAAAGTGAGAAAAACCGATTAAGAATTATGAAGGTCCAAGGAAATTAGATTTAATTCATAACCATGTTTGGCTCAATTTCAAGAATATATTTATATATAGATCAATTTATAAATAAATAAACTTTAACAAATATCATTTTATGACAAGATAGAATTTAGAGCAAGTTATTTATTTTGATCATGACGTCTATTTCATACGTAGAATTAAAAATTTAATTACTTTTAAGCTTATCAAAACATATAGTGTCTCTAACTATTAAAACAAGTAATTTATTTTTATTATCAATTATAAAAATTTACTTAATTATCATAAGTAACTTAGTCAAACATGCATTAAATAAAAAGCTTAAACTGACAATAAGATATTCCCATTTCGTGAATATCATGAAAATAGTATTTAATAATTGTAATTTCTTTTAACAAAATTTGAATAAAAGCGCATTGGATTTGCGTTATAATTCAAAGTAGACTAACACAAATATTTAGGTCAAAATTGAACAATTTATTCTAAAATTTCTATATGGGCTTGGGGGCTGGCGAGGCTATAGCCCAGCCTAGCCCCCCACTACCTCCGCCTCTTCATGGGCAAAGGTCCCGATCATCACTTTGATATTGGCGAAAGAGCTCGAGGTTGCGTTCTAAATTTCAATTACGGTTTTTTTTTTTTTCAATTTTGCAGCTTTTTTTTGGTTTTAGTGAAATTGTTTCCCATTTCTTTTAATGTTTGCAACATGCTTGTTGTACAGGTATTGACAAAGCAGCCAGAAGTTCACCATTACCACCCACTCTCCTACTGGAATTGTGAGTATTTTATTTGTATTAATTTAATAATGTTTTGCACACGTGGTTTATCTATTATTTATATTTTTACTGGTGTTAGGATTACAGTTTTAATATATGTAGGGGCTACCCTAAATAAGGGAAATGCTCCACAACACCCCCAATAGGGAGCCTACATGTGTTCATTATGGACACTTTTATGGATTGTACAACGTACCCATAGCACAACCTCTAAATACAGGATTTAATCGAGCACTTGGGACATTATCAGGTGGAGTGTATTAGCTTTGGGCATTACTAGATGGATAATTAGCACATAACGTCCACAGCTTTCATTATTATTGTGGAAAACGTCTATACATTTCATTTTTTGGTATTTTCACCATTATTTCCACATTTCATAGCGCAAAAAGGCTATTTTCCATCTATTTTCTCAATTAAAATTTATGAAATGACCAATATACCCTTCTCTTTAAATAAAAGAAAAAGAAAAAGAAAAAAATTAATTGCAATCATAGTCCCAATTTTTTTTAAAAGTCCAAATAAATAACAAATAAATTATTAAAAGGGTAATTAGTACATAATGTCCCTACATTTCCCTATTATTGCAAAAAAAAACATCCATATCTTTTTGTTGTTGTTGTTGTCATTTCACCTTTAATTACACATTTAATTGCACAAACCATCATTTCTATCTATTTTCATCCAATTTCTCAATAGGGTAATTAGCACATAAAGTTCCTATCTTTCATTGTTATTGTGGAAAACGTTACATTTCATTTTTTGACATTTTCACCATTATTTCCACATTTCATTGTGCAAAAGACCATTTTCACATATTTTCTCAATTAAAATTTATGAAATAACCAATATATCATTATCTTTAAATAAAACAAAAAGAAAAAGTAAAAAACTAATTGCAATCACAGTCTCAATTTTTTTTAAAAAAGTCCAACTAAATCACAAATAAATTATTAAAAGGATAAAAAGTACATAATGTCCATACATTTCCCTATTATTGCAAAAAAACGTTATTACCTTTTTTTTGTCATTTCGCCCTTAATTACACATTTAATTGCATAAACCATCATTTCTACCTATTTTCATCCAATTCTTCAATAAAAAGCTGTGAAATGACGAATATACCCTTCTATTTAAATAAAATTTAAAGATTTAATTCTAATCATAGTCCCAAAATTTTTTAAAAAGTGCAAACAAGTCTATAATAAATTATTTAAAAAATATTTTTTTAAAAAAAAGTGTAGACGAGTCCCGATTAAATTTATTTAAAAATAAAAGAAAATTAAAAAGTGCAAATGAGTCACAAATAAATTATTAAAGAATTAGAAATTAAAAAAATATATTTATATTTATTTAAATATTATAGTATATTCGTTATTTTACGGCTTTTTATTGAGAAATTTGATGAAAATAGATATAAATAATGGTGTGTGCAATTAAATATGTAATTAATGGTGAAATGACAAAAAAAAGGTAGGGACTTTTTTGCAATAATAGGGAAAGTTAGGGACATTATGTGCTAATTACCCTTTTAATAATTTATTTGAACTTTTTAAAAAAATTAGGACTGCGATTGCAATTAGTTTTTTTCTTTTTCCTTTTGTTTTATTTAAAGAGAAATGTATATTGGTCATTTTATAATTTTTAATTGAGAAAATATGTGAAATGACCTTTTGCGCAATGAAATGTGGAAATAAGGGTGAAAATGCCAAAAAATTATATGCTAATTACCCATCCCTCTTACCTTGATGACATCATCCTTCTTATATATCTAGATATCATCACTGACCAAACATTAAGGGTGTGTTTGAGCCACATTATTTTAGAAAAATGTATTCTAGAATAGTAGATTGATGGAGAATTTGTGGTTGAAAAAGAATGAAAAGTTATTGATGTGATATAAAATATTATTTTATTGAAGAATGTGTGGTTGAAAATGAGTAGAATAATAAAAATGAAAATTTTAATGTGTAACAAACATGGGCTAAATTTCCTTCTAGTCGTTTTCTCAAACATTTCCAACGCAGAGAATCAAAGTTACATCTAATACAGATCTAGCAATTCACAAAATTGGTAAAATAATCCACATAATGCAATATTACCTTTTGATCTATAGAAATTATGAATTTTAGGAACAACACCCACAAATCTTTTACACAAAGAAAGATGAAGATTACGCTGCAGCGAATGCGAAATTGACCTCCGTTTCAGTAGCAGATGAATAATGCTTGTTACCCATCCCCTTCAGTGTGCTTTAGCGGCATAATCCAAAGGGCTTGATGGTTGAATGTATACGACTTATAGCTGTAGGAGAAATCTAGAGATCTGAAGATGATTTGGGAAGATGGATGGATGATTCTTAGGGTTTACTCAAGCTGTTGAAAGCGATTTGTGTGATATTGAATTAGCAATGATTTGGGGATTCCGTAGCGATAATTGAGTGAATTAGCCAATATTGTAATATTATTTGGATTGAAATTGAAGAATTGTAATATTTTCCCGCTAAAAATACAAATAAAAAATTGAATTTTTCCCCTTAATTATTAGCCTAGGTTAAATATTTTTGTGGACAAAAGATATATCTTATCCGTCAATTTTTTGTCAAGAAAAATTAATTTTTTTTCTTATTATTTTGGACCCAAGTCATCTCTCTATTGAAAATTTTGAAATAAATTATAGCCCTATGAATGTCGGGAAAAAGTGAACTCCGCATAAAAAATTCAATTTGTCCCTAATAAATTTGTACATAAATTTCTTGTAGTGTAACACAAATACCCCAAACAGGTTTCTTCATTAAAAAACCATCCCCTTGCTTCAGTTTACTTATAAAATTATTGAATTAGTTTATGATACTTTTGAATTAATTTGAGCATCAATTTATGTAAACAATAGAAGACATTCTTTCAAGCGTGTAATTATGTCATGTCTCTACTTACGAGGAAGGTAATGTGACAGCCAATTGAGCAAAAAGTCACGCGTGACCAACAGGCGCTTCGTATCGTCTTCTTTACATTCCTCTTCTGAGCTAACTATGCGACCGACACCTCTAGAGGAACAACAAAAAATTTGAGTGCCAATTTTTTATAGGGAAAATTGCAGCCACAGTACCTAACCTTTCATTTAACTGCAGACTTTGTCAAACTTTTCATTTGTACCACCTACAATATCAAACATTTAAAAAAGTCGCGCCCGGATTTCAAATTGACAAAGACTGTTAGTTGATCAAAAAATAAAAATATGACCAATTGTTGACTAATTTTTAAAAGGGCAAAATGGTAATTTTACATTTTTTTCATATAAAAAAAAAACTAAAATAAAACTGTTCATCTCCTTTTTCACCCCATCCCACCCAGCCTGTGCAGCCATCAAAATCCACCAACCACCAACACGCCGTCCCTAGCCACCAACACGCCGTCGCACCTCCCTCAGCCACCAACAATGAAAATGCTCAACAATCCCTCAACAGCCACCAACAATGAACATGTTTTGAATATTCAACAAGCTTTTTATGGCCTTTTTCAGTGATAGGTCGTAATGTTTTGAGCACGGTATTCATCTCCCCCGCCCCACCCCATTCCAAACCAAAAATTTGAAACTCAACCACCATCTCCTTCATCAACTCTCATCCCGTCGCCAGTTCACTACCAGATCACTAGCCATCTTGTACCTTCGTTGATCGGTGTACTGACGACGATACCATCTCCTTCTTCACCTCTCGAACCCAGTTCACCACTAAATCACCGATCAAGCTTGGAAACCTCTCCAAATTCAAATTCGCAACCCTAACAATCAACGCCCATGCATAATCTATCAATCCGTTTAGAAACCTCTGCTGCTTGTTCGAACATCTTTGCCTCTACATTTCTCAGGCGCACCCTTCATCAATCAATCCACAACAACAATAAACAAATCAATCCGATTTCATTCCCGAAAGAAAAAAATCAATAACCAAATAAGCAAAATTATCATTTTCAATGAATCCAAAGGGACGGTTTTTGATTTGACTGTGAAGTCTTTTGATTCACCAATTTTGATTCGACCTCACTTGATTTTGGTGTGTTTATTTTGGTTTGATCGTGATGGTGGCGTTTTGGGGAAATTGATGAGAGTGGGGTTGGGGAAGGAGATAGGGGTGGTGGTGCCGGCACATCCTGTTGCTCGAGAAGAGAGGTGCTTCCCGATTTTGTTTTTTTTTTTCTTATGTGGTGGAGGTGGGTGTTTCGGTGCCGACAATTTTGGTTTTGGGTTGGATTGGGTGGGGTGAGGTGAGGTGAGGTAGGGTGGGGTGGTGGAGAAGATAATATTGTATTTTAGTTTTTGATTTAATTTAATTTTAGATGTCTTTATATGAAAAAATGTAAAATTATCATTTTGCCTTTTAAAAATTAGTCAACAAATGGTCAGATTTTTATTTTTTGGTCAACTAATGATCAAACTAACGTTTTCTGTCAATTTGGACTCCAGATGCGAATTTTTAAAATGTTTGGTACCGTGGGTAGTACAAATGAAAGGTTTGGGCAAAATCTGTAACTAAATGAACGGTTTGACACTGTGGCTGGAATTTGCCTTTTTGATATCCAATTTGGACTGTAAGAACACATGTTAAGTCGATGTCTATTTAAATGTGTCTCAACTGAAATTGTTAGGCCAAGTATTAATGTCTTGGTCAATAATCTTATACAGGTAAAGTGTTCCACGATTCATGTAAACAAAGAATTTTGACTATGTTTGTGGAAAATGGTTTTTTCCATGGAAATCTAATTCCACCCACCCCCACGCGTGCACCAATTGAAGGAAATGAAGGAAACCATTTTCCCAATATTTAGGTGGGAAAATGGTTTCTAGGTTAATTTTTTTTTTTTTTTCCCCCCGGTGCACCAATTGAAAGAAATGGCTGTTTGAAGGGGTTTTCTTTTTTTTTTTTTGGGCAATGGACAAAATTTTTATCACCAGTTGTAAAAAAAAAAAATTCCATTTAATGGACAATTTCCATAAAAAACAAAGTCAAATGAATACTAAAAGATCCAAAATTTAAATATTTTCCACGTGAAAAATTCAATCAAACACAATTAATTGATAATTCCAAAAAAAACAATTCTAGACAATTCAATTCCCTGTAATTTATTTTCTTTTCACCATAATTTCACTCATACAATCAAACGGATCCATCAGGTAGAATATGAACCGATAATAATGCGAAAATGTATTATTTTAAAAGCCAAAGCAACTGTCAATATTGCCGTGGAAAGACTTGCATTCAACAACTTCTTACATATTGACTCAATTAAATATTAGATAACAATGAATCATACAATTTCGTCAAAATATACATATTATTTATTATTTTTATATACACTGTAAGTGTAGTACTTTTGCATTGATAAATGATATTCTGCAAATTAAGTTTTCGTTATAATTAATTTGATAGCATAAGCAGAGATTCATACAGATAATTAATTCAATCATTGATAAAATAACTTTACACGTAAATTTAATTTTTTCTCTATTTTTAACCACACAATTTTTAAAAGATCATTATTACAAAATTTATTTTTCCTAAAAAATGGGGCTCACACAAACCCTAATTATGAATTTCTCTTAACCCAATTACACGTCTTGTAAGCATATTGATTTTTTAAATTAAAAAATAAATAAAATTAAAATTAAGCATAGTGGGGGAATGATGACTACTTTGAGATACAGAGTATTCTAGCCCATAACAGCCTCTTTAGGGCATCAACATAGGATCTAACTTTTGGCATCACAATGATAGTAATACCTCTTTACTGGATCTTATGATCATTTTATGCGGAGACTCCTCAAAGAGGCAACTGTAGAACATAGTCATGATACTACTTAGATCTTGTCTAGTATAATAACTAATATGGTTCCAAGATATAATTTTTTGTGCTTGCAAATATTTCTCCTTCTACATACACGATCATAGGGAGAATATCGAACGAGCCTTTATTGTTGCCCAAAACCATATTTGACAAAACTTAAATACTATTTTCTATATACACGAACACTAGGTTGTTTGGTAGAATCTCAAGTATCCCTTACAAAATTGTTGACCTCTTTATGTAGTTACAATTGTAACTCTTATATTAATTACTCACTATATAATAATAATAATAATAATATGATATCATGAGTTACAATATATATACTTGCCGTAAATAGACTTGTATAAATAATTACGTATTACATGCATCCCTTAGCATATTAGCTTTTTATAAAATATATTTTTATACGAATGGATCGTCCAAGTTGTTCAAATATAAGGGTTCGTTTAAGTTCCAACATTTATTGGCAACTGGTATTTGACTGAGCCGGCAATGATAAAATAAAATTTTATTCAAGAAAATCCGTATTTGTAGACTTGAAATTTCAATTCACGATTCTAGAACACGGAAATAGAAAAAAAAGCGTTGACTACAAAAAGTCAACTCGTTCCAACTTAATTTGGAGGCTTGAATAGTTCCAAAATCAATTAATACTTTTAATTAGGCCCTATAAATAGTCATGGTTTATGCTATATTTTGAAGACACAACTGAAAGATGACATTTCTTGAAACCATCGTGTTAACACTTATTTTCTGCATTCTTTTTGTTTTGTTCTTAGTCCCCTCTAAGGGCCTCCCATGGAACTGGCCTTTTGTGAAAATGATGCCTACCATGTATTTCAATAGCCACAAAATATATGACAAAATCACACAAGTTTTAGCAGAAAGCAATGACACCATTTTGTTCAAAACTTCTTGGTTTACAAACATCGACACTTTAGTCACTAGTGATCCATCAAATGTTCAATACATTATGAACTCAAAGTTCTCAATGTATCAAAGAGGATCAGAATTCAGAAATGTTTTCGATTTTCTCGGAGATGCGGTCTTCAATAAAGATCTCGACGAATGGAAGGAGGAAAAGAAGTTGACTCAAGCTTTCTTCAGGGAAAATCAGTACCACAAGTCCACTCCAAAGATAATTCAATATACTTTGGAAAAAGGCCTCGTTCCAATTCTTGAGCGTTCTTCGAAAAATAATCAAGTACTAGATTTGCAAACTTTGTTCAATAGATATATGCTTGATGCAACTTGCATTATGGCCACTGGATTTGATCCGGCTTCTCTTCGCATTGAACTACCCGATAGTCCATTGTTGAAGGCCATGGACGATATAGGTGAAGCTGTATTTTATCGCCATATCTTGCCCGAAAGACTCTGGAAGTTGCAAAGGTGGCTAAGGATTGGAAAGGAAAAGAAATTGGCTGAAGCTTCAAAAACCTTTAATGAAATACTAAGCAACTATATATCAGTGAAACGCGAATTATCCAGCAAAGAAGCAAGGGATAAAGAATTAGGTGGAGAGAATTTCGACGTGTTGAAATTTTTTCTACTTAAGGCAGGAAATGAAGGATCCATAGAACATGTAAACAGGGCCTTGATTGCCAACCTCATGACCCTCTTTTTTGCTGGAAGGGACACATCTGGTGCGCTCTTAACTTGGTTTTTCTGGCTCATTTCCAAAAACCCTTCAGTCGAAAACAAGATCGTCGAAGAAATTAAGCAAAATCTTGCCGAAAATGCATCCCAAGAACACATATTTTCCAATGTACAAGAGCTAGGAAAACTAGTTTATCTGCATAGTGCGTTATGTGAAGCATTAAGACTATTCCCAACCGGTCCATTTCTGCTCAGGGTTCCACTTCAAGGAGATATTCTTCCAAGTGGACACAAAGTTGATAAAAAGACAAAAATCATGCTATGCTCGTACGCAATGGGCCGAAATGCAGGGATATGGGGAGAAGATTGCCTCGAATTCAAGCCGGAGAGATGGTTATCGGATAAAGGAGGGATTAAACATGTGGCATCAAACAACTTTCTTGCATTCAGTTCAGGACCATGGACCTGCCCTGGCAAAGAATTGGCTTTTACAAGAATGAAAGCTGTTGCAGCCACCATGATACATAATTTCCATGTTCGCATATTGGATGGTCAGAATATTGTTCCTAGTATTTCTGCAATACTCGCTATGAAGCATGGTTTGAAGGCAACAATTTCCAAAAGATGAGATTAAATAATACATGCTTTTTATTTTGGGAATAATATAAATTAAAAAAAATGTTATACTAGATGGTACTAGGATTTTGGTTATACATAGAAATGTTTGGATATTCCCTGTATAAGTTTTGAAGTTTTCGAGTTTGGGGATAGAGTAGTTTGTAGTCTATGGTATTCTCTCATTATAGTAGAAGTTTGTTCTTTTCTTTGCTCGTAGACGTAGGCCAACAATAATTGGGCAATTCAATAAACACGTGGTTCTGAACCCATAACTGCAGATGTTACTGAATTCCCCATGATGAAATTTGGCACCAGTGCACTGAAACATACCACTACTGAATTTGCTGTGCAGAGAATACGTGGGAAAATTGGGTTTTATTAGTTGGTTTGACCAAATTTTGACTAATTATTTTAGTGGGTCCCGTTAGTTGGACGAAATATTTCTTTGGCCGAATGTGTTCTACTCCAGGNCTGAATTTGCTGTGTAGAGAATACGTGGGAAAATTGGGTTTTATTAGTTGGTTTGACCAAATTTTGACTAATTATTTTAGTGGGTCCCGTTAGTTGGACAAAATATTTCTTTGGCCGAGTGTGTTCTACTCCATGAGTAAATTAATGTGATGTATTTATTTTCTGAAAACCAATTTAAGGTGAATGTGAAATTAAGGCCAAAAGATGACACTTAAAGTTGAAATAAATTGGAATAAAAATTGATGGGAAATTGAAAAAGTGTCAATTCCACATAGGCAAGCTAGAAGAATATAAACCACTTTATATTGCTTAAGTTTGAGACCTGGGTTTTGACCCCAATTGGTACCAATAGTCTTTGAAGAGGATAGAACCTACATGCTAGTAGGTTGGGCCAAAGCCCATACTCGCGCGCCGTCGCCGTCCGTCTGGCTCGGCACTAGTCTTGGGCTTGGACCAAACTGATATATATTTTTTGGTAAAATGATATTTGATTTATATCTTTTGGACACAACTTTTGAACTTCTATAAATTGGTCCCCATACCTAGATTTTCATTCACTCTCAAATCAATTCTGATTTTATTCTTATTCCAAAATTAATCATTGGTCCCTGCATTATTCATATTTGCAATCCAACTTCGAAATATTATTTTCGTGCATTTTAGTCCTCAAATTTCTTGAAAGATCAGAACATTAGTAGATTCGTTAGGTGTTGTAATTTGTAGTGCTACTATTACAAGTCAAGGTCATTGTATCTTGGGAGACGAGTGCCGTAATACAGTCAGCACCAGTACGGGGCATTATCGTCTTAAGGAGAAAGAGTTGAACTCTTACCTCGACCATAAACATTTTATATCGTTCATTTTCTGCATGACGTTATTCTGCTAAAATCAATTCGCGATGATATTACTACTTGCCACCATCTAACATAATCAACCAAATTAGCAGCAAGAAATGGAAGAAAGCCATGAAATTGTGATATGATCCTAATCCCACCAGCAAATATACCGGTACTGAGAACAAGATTGCGAAAATTAGTAGAAATGGCAAGTAAACAAGACCAATAGCAATGGCGTAGGATGATACTCTGTAACTGCCGTGTAAGTTTTCCTTCATTAGTATTTCCCTCTCTTGCAAGAAAATTGGCAGAGCTTCTATGCTGCTTGAGAGCAAAAATGTCAAGATGAATGCAAATTGTTCCACTCTTTCTTCTGCACCAAATAAATTGTCTTTGAGATTATAAAAAATTGAGCCAAGATTATCCCAGATGCTAGAATTTGGATTGTCCTGCACACGAAGAGTTTCTTTGCTTCTGTAAATGTTTTTCCAGAACCTCTGCATGAGAATTACGATTTGAGCAATTTGGAATTGGTGAAACCAGATCGAAAATCGATTTTGGAATCAATAAATTCTTCATCCATAACCTTGGATTGTTGAAAGAGCTGTTGCAAAGTACATCTGCCTGTTCTGATTTCACCTTCTTTAATTCTCTTGTTTGGTGGATGTGAATAATGGTTCTTAAAACCACGACTCTTTAAGCGGAAGGGCATTTTTTATTATATATTGTTATGACCACCTGGCATATTGGTATTAGTCTATTTCTCATTACACGGACTTGTGTTAGTTGGGCTGTAATATGGGCCATTGATCTACATCAAAGGCTGTGGGCTTGAGTATAAATATTGCCCCAAGCCACTGGACCGTCACTTTTGGTTATTTCACTTCTCCGCGTCTGTTCTTGATTTTCTTCTCCAGGCGATTCTGAGTTCTTCGAGTGTTCCCTCTGTTTTTTGGGTTCTGAAATTGAAGTCTTGTATAGTGCTTCTGTCTCGAAGTTGTAGAT
>CAIGRP010024470.1:0-20086 GCA_903798385.1 Fraxinus cuspidata | reverse complement strand
TGGCTAATCAGTGAACACGGTGTCTTGAACTGTCAGTCGTGGGTGTAAACCAAGACAATAGTATCAACATAATAACTTCCATAACATTTTCGAGTTCTTGCTCTTGTGTTCATTTTGGCTATAAACAGCTCTTGGATTTCATAAGTGCTTTGGAGAATTCAAACTTTTGAAACATTCTCATAGAAACAACCCCACTTCACACTTGTGTAGATGACTCCTATTAAGAGTACCTACGATACTCCACTTAGATAGTCCAAGATATCTGAATCATTAAAAGTATAACTTAGCCTAAAACTTTCTGCAAGTATCACTTTCTTATCATATGAATGGGTAGGAGTTAACTCCGAAGTGCTATTTGAATCTTCATAATTTAGTTGTCTTATTGAACCAAAATTTTGGGAACTATCAGCAAGGCTGTGTTACCATTACAAAGATCCTTACATGGTAGGCTTTACGCTCATTCCCCTTGATCGGCATTATACTTGATCTCTTGGTGAGCCTTTTGTAAGCGGATTTGCGAGATTTTCTCTAAACTTTACATAATATATGGAAATAACACTATATGGGATCAACTGCTTAAATGTATTATGTCTTCGACGAATATGTCGAGACTTACCATTATACATACTACTTTGTGCTATACCGATAACTGACTGACTATCACGATGCATACTAATTTCAGGCACATGTTTAGGCCAACATGGAATATTCTCTAAAAAATACGAAGTCATTATGCTTCCTCTCCAGCTTTATCTAAAACTATGAACTTAGATTCTATCGTAAATCGAGCTATACATTTTGTTTAGAGGATTTCCAATATACGACCTCACCACCAATTGTAGAAACATACCCACTAGTGGATTTTGAGACTTTTGTATCTGATATCCAATCAGCATCACCGTATCCTTCTAAAACAGCTGGATATCTAGTATTTGAGGTGTATCACAAATATCTAGGAACCCTTACCAGTGTCTTCCAATGGTCATTATTTGTGTTACTTGTAAATTTACTAAACTTGTTCATTGTATATGCAATATCCAGACGAGTTCAGTTTTTAATTTACATTACACTGAGAGTACGTAATATCTAATGTTTGGCCAAATGTAGACTTAAGTCTACCGGAGTCTTAACTGGACTTACATCATATATATGAAACTTCTTAAGTATAGTGTTAATATAGTGAGATTTTGATAGAACAAGTCCCTCAGATGTTTTAATTCTTAATATTACATCTGCAATACCCATATCTTTCATGTAAAATGATGTTAACAATTTCTTGGTAGTTGTTATGATATCACAATTACTACCCATAATTAGCATGTTATCAACATATAAATAAAAAATTACATATGCATTAGGTGTGGTTTTAATATAAACACATTTATCACACTCGATAATTTTAAAACCATTTGACAACAGTTTTGTCAAAATTTGCATACTATTGTTTTGGCGCTTGCTTTAGTCCGTATAACAACTTAGGGAGCCTACACACCTTTTTCTCCTATCTAAGAGCAATGAATATTCGCGTTGTTCCATATAAATTTCTTCTTCTAGATCGCCATTTAAGAACATCCATTTGATGGATTTCCAAATTATACAATGCTACGATTGCAATTAATACTCTAATAGCTGTTATCCTTGTCACATGTGAGTATGTATCGAAAAAATCAATGCCTTCTTTTTGTTTGAATCTGTTAGTTACCAATCTGGCCTTATATTTATCAATTGATCCATCAGTGTTTAATTTTCTTTTGAAAAATCATCTACAACCTAACAGTTTGTTACTGGTGGGAGATCTACCAACTCCCATGTATGGTTCTGCATAATAGAATCAATTTCACTATTGAAAGCGTCTTTCAAGAATGGAACTTCTGGACTAAAGATTGTTTCATTGAACGTTCTGGGTTCATTTTCTAAAAAATAAGTTAGAAAATATAGACCAAAAGATTTATGTCTTGTTTTTTATCACTTTGATGATTACCAATTGTAGTATCAAAAGTTCATTTTTCCGAATTTATCTCTTTCTTATCCTTACAAGGAAAAATGTCCTCAAAAAATATAGCATTCCTAAATTCAATGATAGTATCTTCATACATCTGGAATGTCAGAATTATGTAAGAGAAATCGATAAGCACTACTGTTATTAGCATATCCAAACATGCAATTGATAGTTTTAGGACATATTGTAACTTGTTTAGGCTTTGGTACTTCTACCTTAGCCAAATATCCCACACTTTTATTATTTGTATGAAGGTTTATGATTTTTTCATAACTCATAAGGAGTTTCATTNATAACTCATAAGGAGTTTCATTCCTACTTTTGTGTGATAATTTATTTAGAATGTGTTTAGCTGAGAGAATTACTTTCCTCCCTAACAAATTCTGAGGTAAACTAGAACAAATCAACATAGCGTTAATTATTTCTTTCAGAGTACGATTTTTGAGTTCCGCAATACCGTTCGATTGAGGTGAATGAGGAACTGTAGTTTGATAAATAATCATAGAATCTGAACAAAATTCTTCATACAGTGCTCCATATTCTCCACCTCTGTCATTACAAACAATTTTTATTCGTTTGCTTAGTTGATTCTCAACCTCATTCTTGTTTTGTTTAAATACTTCTAAGGTCTCATTTTTACTCCTTAACAAATGGACATAACATTACATTGTGCAATAATCTATAAAAGTAATAATATACTATTTACTTCCTCTAGTTTGTACAAAATTTAAATCACAAATATCACTGTAAATTAGTTTATTAGTTCTAGAGGATTCGAGTTCCTTTCAACTGAATGAAACCGTGTTTTGGCTAGTTTAACATTTGCACATGTTTCACACTGATAATTTTGATCAAATGAAATAGAAGACAATAAATCTAAACATACTAATTTACGTAAAGTATTAATATTAACATGTTCTAACATATGATGCCATAAGTTAGAGGACTCAATCAAGTAGAAGATTTATTTTTATTAATATAAAAATTACAAATTACAGGTATTACATTCATTTTGAATAACCCATTGGCTTAAGTTCCCCTTTCTCACAAACATGCCATTTTTTGTGAGTACAAACTTGTCAGACTCAAATACTACCCTAAACCCATTTTTTTTTTACAAAGCTCTAGATACCAAGTTTTTGCGAATATTAGGAACATGAAACATATCGATGAGTGTTTCTTCTTTCCCTGATGTCATCTTCACTTTACCTAAACAAACAACTTTTTATGTTGCCGAGTTGCCATTAATATTTGTTGTCAATTGATAAGAGCATAAGATGAAAACATCTCATTATCAGCACAAATGTGATGAGTAGTGCCAGTGTCTACGAACTAATCTCTCGAATTGTTTACCATGTTTGTTTTAAATACAACAGTTGGGAGCATTCGTTCAGACACATCGTTAGGCAATTCATCTTCCTCGGTCAAGTGTATTTGGTCCTTTTTGTTTTTTTGTCGATAGTAATTTGCGGTGTGAATGGCCGCTTACCGTAGTTATAGCTATCTCCTCTGAATTTCTTGGCCTTATGTTTTGCTTGCCATTACCTGAGTGCTTTCTTTTCTTGCTAGTATTTGGCTCCACCAAATTGACTTTAGTTACCATTTGCACATTTTCGGATTTTTTTTCAAAATTTCGATTATCTTTCTCAATTCTTAATCTTATAATTAGATCTTCAAGTCTCATTTCCTTGCGTTTATGTTTGAGGTGGTTCTTGAAATTTTTCCACATCGGTGACAATTTTTTGATAATCACAGCGACCTGAAATGGCTCACGGAGCTTCATATCTTCTGCATGTATATCGCACAAGATGATTTGTAACTCTTGGTCTTGATTCATTACTGTTTTAAAATATACCATTTTAGGTCCAGGAATTTGCCTAAACGGATTTCTTCAATCCGGTATCTTTCGTTTTGTATTTGTTTTTCAATGATTCCTACAATATTTAGCTGTCTTGACTGAATTGTAAACGTTTTCTAGTGTGTTGTCAAGGCAATTGAGGATGCAATTTCTGCACAAGAAGTCACTATGACTCTATACAAAGAATACTGCTTGTTTTTTAGGATATGTTTCTTCTTACTCAACAGTTGGAGCATCTCCACTTAAGAATTTTGTCAAATCCAGAGTCTTGAGATAAAACCTCATTTTCTGTTGCCATCTCTTAAATCCACTCACTTGAATTTTTTCTATTTCTCCCCGTGAGCATTGTTAGGGGGTACGAGTTACGACATATGTAGTATTACTTGTCATTATCATTTTAAAATTGTTGACGAATAATGATATTACCGTAACTTGCAAAAATGAACAAAATAAAAATGATAATGGTCGAGACAACAGTTCAACTCTTTCTCCTTAAAACGATAATGTCTAGCACTGGTGCGGCAGTCTTCTGACACTCGTCTCCCAAATTATAACAACCTCGACTTGTAATAGTAGCACTTAAATTACAAGACCCGATGAACATACTAATATTTTTTTCCCTCTAAAATTGGAGGACTAAAATACCGAAAATAATATTTAGGACTGAAATGTAGGAATGAATGAATATATTTTGTAAGAGAGAAAATCATTGGAATGAATAAAATTCGGGGTATGGGAATCTTTATATAGAAGTTGAAAAGTTATGTTCAAATGACACAATAGCCGAAAAGTTGTGTATTAAAAAGACATAACCCGTTTGGATGGCAGTTAAACTGTCAACCACCAGTTTTTAGAAAATACTACATGTCGCGTACATAAATTTAGGGAAAAATAAATAAATATATTATTATTTTACATAATAATAAAATAATATAATTCAAATATTATTTTATCAAAAAATATGTACCAACTTGGCCTAAGTCCACGACTCGTGCCAAGCCAACCGGTCGGTCTGACGAATAGCGACAGTGCGCGTGTGGGATTTGGCTCCACCTACTCGCATGTAGGTTATCTTTCCTTCAAAAACTATTGGTACCCATTGGGATCCAAACCCAAGTCCAAACTTGAGTAATATAAAGTAGATTCTATTCTTCTAGTTTTCCTATGTGAGATTGTCAACCTAAATTGATTTTGAGAAAATAAATACATTACATTAATTTACTCGTGGAGTATAACACATTCAGCCAAATAAATCTTTTGTCTATCTAACAAGACACACTTAAATAATTGGTCAAACCAACAACTTAAAACCAATTTTTCCAACACCACCACCATTATAACACCCTTACGAATCTAAATATGGTTACAAGTCCATTTTTAGATCTAAATTTAAATATTTGGATATTGATTTTAATTGTCAATCTAGAACACAAGCAAGAAGAGGAGACACAAGAAAAAAAATATATCCTCAATTTCTGATTAAAGAAAAAAAAAAAACACAGGCATCTAACTTACACTTCTTTTAAATACATTACATAAACCTTAAATTTTTAGATAGCAGTGGTGCGAAGTTGTTGTGGGGACGACATAGGTGACAAGGAGGGGCGACAGTGATGACATGGAGGAGAGGGTGGCGAGGGGTGGTGGCGGAATTGATTTTAGTAAGAAGAGTTCTTCATGGTTTAATAGTTTGTTTGGAATATTGGAAGAGCTAATCAATTTCAAAGTGGGGTGTAATTGAGTAGGTAAATTTTAGATTTGGGTAATTATCAACAAGCACAACTGTAGGGTATATATTATTATTATTATTTTATTTTTATTTTTTTAAGAAAAGGAGGTCTATTGTGAGAAGCCCATTTCTAGCTTTTCCATGCTGCAGCCGAACGTGACTCTCCGTGAGTCAAAATTCACGAGACAAGAATGTGACTTTAGAATTTATGTCTGATAAATGTAACCATTCACGTTGTATTGTCACGTCATGTTTGACGTTGATTTTTTCATAATAGATTTTGTTAAAAATAATTTTTTGGAGGGTTAAAATGCAAGAAAGAGTTAAGGATTCATGTATAAAATTATTTTATTGAGATTAAAAAATAAAAATTAATATGGAAAAAATAATTTTAAAAAAATCTATACGAAACATGGATTTTGTACAAATACTACAAAAAACTGTTGACAAGATTAAGTGGGTGTTTGGTGATGATTAAAATTAGATTTTTAGTAGATTGTGATATAAATTTTTGAAATGTGTGGTTGAAAAGTTGCGGGACCATGAAAAATATGGTTAATATTGATTGTTTGACTTTAACTTAGTTTAAAATCTGATTTTAATCCGTACCAAACAAGGCCTAAATTATTATTATTCAAAATTTAAAAAATTAATAAAATTTAACTTGGTTCACAAGGGTGTTTGCCGCTAATAAAGTTTTAAGGTTGATGATCCATTTATCACGATAAAATTGGAGACTAGATTGCAATGAAGTCGAAGAGTGGGAGACAATAGTTGTAATTTACTCTCTAAATTAAAGAGGCTTTGCTTTAATTTTTTTTCTTCATGATGTACTGATTTAGTACGTCATTGAGAAAAAAATGGTATTTCGTTATTAAATCATTTAGAATCAGCCGTTGTTCAATTACAAAATTCGTCATGGAGAATCATGTCCATTAGTAAGATAAAGTTACGATTATAAAAAAAAAGTTAAAAGAAGTTACTGAAGCTCCTCCTCACTCGAGTCTACTATAAAAAATTTGACAATTTTCGTGTTAATAATAATTTTATTAAAAATTTAATTCTAATATGAACTGTTGAATAATTAAGTTTTATATATTTTAGTGCATTGGTGTATTTAAAATCGTACTTATTCAATTTAACTATATTCCAATTATAATAAAATTTGACGAATTTTTATTTTACATAAAAAATATCACTTTGTTGTATTCGACCATTTAACATTTTTGCTTTGCTTAATGACTAAGATTATAAAGGAAAAAGTATTAAAATATATATGCAAAATCCACGCAACTTTATGGGGCAATATGAAAATATACATAAATATAGGGGCATAAAGCTGAAAGATGAAACGAAATGAACTAGTTTTCCTCTTGTATCTCTGTATATATGAAAACAGAAACCTGACTCTCTCTATACGTATCTTCGTCTTTCTATCTAACACAGAAGTACTTTCTCTCTCTACGCGGCGTCCGAAGGGTGCACCGCCTTCCTCTATCTACGCCATTAAAGGTACGCTTCTGATTCTTCTTCATCCACTCATCTTTGTTTATTACTTGATCCCCTATTTTCTCCGTTTATCCAACAACAAACCCTAATTAGACTAATTACACTCCTTTTCTCTCCCTATTATTCGATTTTCAGTTCTAATAATAATTTTTGGTTAAATTGATTAATTTTTTTTCAAAGTGTAGTATTATTATTACTGTGATAATCCTGGATTTGATTGTTATATATATATTTTTTTGCAAAATATATTTACAGTGAGATCTCCTGGGGTGAGTGCTGATTGATTATTATTGTGGAGGAGAGAGGGAAAAAATTTGGGTTAGGGTTTTGATGCGCTGGTGTGGGTTGAGATCCGTAAGGTCAGTTCAGGTTACAGGTCCGGTTTGGGGATGGCCAATTCTGGTGCCAAGTTTGTGTCTGCGAATCTGAACAAGTCTTATGGACAGCAGCACCAGCCTTCTTATTATACTCATCATTCAGCTTTTAGTGGCAGCAGTGGTTCTTATGGGCAGGGTGGCACTGGGGCTCGGGGACGCCCTGGGAGTGGGGGTACGGGAATGGTGGTGTTGTCAAGGAATAGGGGTACACAGAAGGCTGGTCCAAAACTCTCTGTTCCACCCCCCTTGAATTTGCCCTCCTTGAGGAAAGAACACGAAAGATTTGATTTGTCAGGGCCAGGCGGAGGGCCGGGTGGTGGCATCGGTCCTGGAAATGGGCCGAGGCCCACTTCATCTGGTTTGGGCTGGACCAAGCCTGTGACAGCTACTGCTTCATCAGAGAAGAATGAGAGCAGTGTTGATGTTCATGTGACTGATGGAATGAATGCTACTGATGGATTAAGTCGTGGCAGTGGTTCTTATTTGCCAATATCAGCTCAATCTGAAGATTTTGGAGTTGCTCGTTCTGGTTATCCTGGGGCATTTCCACAATCAGCAGAGAAAATCACAGTTTTGAGAGGTGAGGATTTCCCCTCTTTGCAGGCTGCAAGGCCTGTTTCATCAGGCACATCACAAAAACAGAAGGATGCTTTGAACCAAAAACAGAAGCAGGCAGCAAGTGAGGAAACGTCTGAAGACAAGAGGGACAGTTACAATTCAAGTTTGCTAGCTGATACGCGGAAACAGGGGCAGTCTTCACGTAGTACTGTTGGAAATGAGTTATTGGAGAATGGTGGAGAAGTTCATAGGATGGGCAGTTTGCGAATGGTAGATCACGCTCGGAAGCGGGAAGATTACTTTCCTGGTCCACTGCCACTGGTTCAGTTTAATCCGAGATCTGATTGGGCTGATGATGAGCGTGACACTGGCCATGCGTTTGCAGAATGGGGAAGAGAAGTTCTGGGTTCAAAAATTGAAAATGATTGGGACAGGGATTTTGACTTGCCCAGGCCCAATGTTTTAATGCAGAAGCCTGTTCATAATCAAAATCATTGGAGTCAACGAGACAATAAAAATGGAAATGTATTTTCCAGTGAAGTCTTTAAACTGGACCCATATAACAGAGATTTGAGAACAAATAGTAGGGAAGGCAGGGAAGTCAACAAGTGGAGAACCTCACCACTTCCTAAAAATGGATTAAATTCTCGAGAGGTTAGAAATGACCGATATGGTGTCGGTGTGAGGACTGATGGACCTAACAATGCTGTGAAGGACAATAAGTACATTACACCACATTTTGGTGACACTGGTAGAGATGGAAGTGTGATGGTTAATCGGGATTCTTCATTTGGAAGGAAGGATGTGGTACATGTTCCAGATGTGCGGCAGCAATTTAACAATTCAATGGAATTACATAATAATCGAGGGGCTGAGAGTAATAATCGAGATCGTTATGGTGCCGAACAATTTAACAGGTACAGGGGTGAAAACTTTCAGAATAATGCATTATCTAAATCTCCATTTTCTTCTAGTGGGAAAGTTCCTCCTATGACTGATGTCAAACTGACTTTGGGCAGGGAGAAACATGCTTTTTCAAAAGGAGATAAACTGTTTACGGAGGATCCCTTTTCCAAAGACTTTGGTTCTACGAGTTTCGACGAAGGGGAGCTCTTTTCCAGGGATCTTGTTGGTGCAATTAAGAGGAAGAAGGATGCTGCTAGGCACAATGATTTTCATGATCCTGTTAGGGAATCTTTTGAGGCAGAACTTGAAAGAGTTCAGAAAATGCAAGAACTTGAGAGGCAGAGGATTATTGAAGAACAAGAAAGAGCTTTGGAGCAAGCTCGAAGCGAAGAAGAGGAGAGACTGAGAAGAATCAGGGAAGAGGAAGAAAGGCAGCGAAGGTTAGAGGAGGAAGCTCGTGAAGCTGTTTGGAGAGAAGAACAGGAGAGACTGGAGGCTATACGAATAGCTGAAGATCAAAGAATTGCCAGGGAAGAGGAGAAGAAGAGAAATCTTATTGAGGAAGAGAGGAGGAAGCAAGCTGCCAAACAAAAGCTTTTGGAATTGGAGGCTAGGATGGCCAAGAGGCAGAGTGACACTTCTAATATTGACGCAACCGTGTCTAATGTGATTGTGGATGATAAAGTGGATGCTGGGGTGAAGGAAAAAGATAGCTCCGGGACTGTTGATTTGGACAACTGGGAAGACTGTGAAAGAATAGTGGATAAGCTGATGACAACAGAACCGTTGGATTCATCTGCTTACAATGGACGTTCTGATATCAGTTCTAGGCCTTACCCTCCTAAAGCAGTTGCCTCAAGCTTTTCTGACAGAGGAAAAAGTGTTAATTCATGGAAAAGGGATATGTTTGAAAATGTGAGTACGTTGCCCTTCCCAACACAGGACCACGAGGTTGGTCATAACAGTCCAAGAAGAGATGCATTTGGTGGTGGCAGGACAGTTCCTAGGAAAGAATTCTATGGTGGATCTGGATACATGAATTCTAGGGCTTATTCCAAAGCAGGCATTCAAGAGCCTTTCTTAGATGACATTGGACGTCAGAAAGACCATAGGTGGAACATGCCAGGGGATGTTGACTTGTATAGCAAAAACAGGGACATCAATTCCGATTTTCATGATAATCTTGCAGATAAATATGGTGATAATGGATTGGGACAGGGCCGTTCTCGTAGTAGTACTTCTGCACCTTACCCAGAGCGACTGTGTCTGAATTCTGAGGCAGATGAGCTTTATCCGTATGGAAGGTCACGGCATTCCATGAAGCAGCCTCGCGTCCTCCCCCCTCCACTTGCTTCCTCTCAAAGAACTTCTTTCAGGGGTGTGAATGAGCATCCTGGTCCATCAGCTGTCCTAGATAATGGCATCCGTTATCCTTACAGAGCAAGAAGTGAATTTACCAGGCAGACAGGTTATTATGAGGGTAACCAGGAAGCCCTTGAAGCATCCAGCCTTGTCGAACTGCGGCAAGACAACACCCCTAATGAAGACCAGAAATTGAAGGACATTTCATCAAGATGTGACTCACAATCTTCACTATCTGTTTCAAGTCCCCCCAACTCTCCGCCACATCTCTCCAATGATGAATTGGATGAATCTGGAGATTCTCCTGTGATATCCATAGTAGCAGAAGGAAAAAAGAATCAGCTGTCTGCAATTGATTCTGTTATCTTGAATGATCGTTCTGGAAGCGAAGCCATGCTAATAGCACCTAGTTCTACTTCTGCTGGTGAGGATGAGGAGTGGACTCCTGAAAATGATGATGAGTTGCAGCAGCAAGAGGAATATGATGAGGATGAAGATGGTTATCAGGAAGAGGATGAAGTGCGTGGAGGATATGACGGGAATCTTGATCTGGACCCAAAAGTTGAAGATTTGCATCTCGAGGACAGAGATTCTTCTCATATTTTGGACAATGTGGTCTTAGGCTTTGATGAAGGCGTTGAAGTTGAAATACCAAGTGATGATTTTGCGAGAAATTCAGGGACCCAAGAATGCACATTTGGAATTTCTGGCACTCATGTTCGTATTGTGGAAGAACAAGGAGCTATCAATAGGATTCGAGATGATGAACAAAGCTTTCTGACTGCAGATGATTCCTTTGGGACAAGCAAAGATAGATCCTCTCGGAAGGTCCAGGAAACTGATAAGGTGTTGCCAGTGGCTACTGTTCAACCTATCAGTGCTCCTTGTGCCCTGTCTACATCAGATTTTTTATATGTTGATGCCTCAGGTAGCTCTGCTTTACCTGCTCAACAACCCATCTCAGCTTCAGGTGATGTTACATCTGCTGCTGATGAGATCAATATGTCATCTGTGGCTTCTGCTGGGACTCGGGCTGACGTACCTGTTAAGCTTCAATTTGGGCTGTTCTCTGGTCCATCTCTGATACCATCTCCAATTCCTGCTATTCAGATTGGTTCAATACAAATGCCCCTCCACATTCATCCTCCTGTTGGTCCATCTCTTACTCATGTGCATCCTTCACAACCTCCTATATTCCAATTCGGTCAGCTGCGTTATACATCTCCTATCTCCCAGGGAATTTTGCCCATGCCCCACCAATCAATGTCCTTTGTCCAGCCCAACATTCAGGGCCATTATAATCTGAATCAAAATGCTGGAGGCTGTGTGCCTAACCTACCTGCTGAAGATGCTTCTCGACATGCAGTAAAAGATGAGGTGACCTCTCTCTCGGTTAATAAGCAGTCTAGTTTGGTGTCAGGACAACCAGAGCAATCTATTGGGAACCTTCCCGGGGAATTAGGTTCAGTTTTGGCAGAAGACAGTTCAGAAGGCAACTTCCTTTCACATTCGATCAGTTCTGGGGTTTCTGGTGCCTGTGATAAGTTAGAATCTCTTTCTCGATCAGTAGAGAAAGGACAACGTGATTCTGTTTTGAACAATTACTTGTCATCTTCAAAGGAGAATGGATCTGTAAGTCAGTTGCAGCGTGTACAACCATCATCGAAGTATGTTTCTGGTGAGAAAAGTTTCAGTAGACCAAGACATCAAGGCATAGGTGGGGGTAGCAGAGGGAGAAGGTATGCTTATGCAGTAAAAAATTCCAATGCGAGATCTTATTTTTTGGCTCCTGATTCTAATACAGATTCAAGCGGGTTTCATCAGAGGAAACCTCGAAGAACTGTTCAGCAATCTGAATTTCAAGTATGGGAGAATGAAATGAATCAGGAACCTGTAACTACTGTTAAGAACAGAGGCTCAGTTGACAAGTCAAATTACAAAAGAAGAGCTGTGGGAATTATTGCAAGAGGTGGTTTCGAAGTATGTTTCTGGTGAGAAAAGTTTCAGTAGACCAAGACATCAAGGCATAGGTGGGGGTAGCAGAGGGAGAAGGTATGCTTATGCAGTAAAAAATTCCAATGCGAGATCTTATTTTTTGGCTCCTGATACTAATACAGATTCAAGCGGGTTTCAGAGGAAACCTCGACGAACTGTTCAGCAATCTGAATTTCAAGTATGGGAGAATGAAATGAATCAGGAACCTGTAACTACTGTTAAGAACAGAGGCTCAGTTGACAAGTCAAATTACAAAAGAAGAGCTGTGGGAATTATTGCAAGAGGTGGTTCTAAGAGAGGTACAATCTCTAATAGACCATTGAAACAGAGAGTTGAACCAGAGTGCTCAGTGTCTGGAAATACTAGCACTCAGGAGTTGAATTCCGGTGACAGAATAGGAAAGGAAAGGGTAAAAGATGTGTCAACAAAGAAGCAGAATAATTTCTTCCCTGGGGAGTCAAAGTTCAAGAGAAATGCTTCTGGGGAGGATGTTGATACTCCGTTGCAAAGTGGTGTGGTTCGTGTTTATGAACAACCTGGCATAGAAGCTCCCAGCGATGAAGATGACTTCATTGAAGTGAGATCCAAAAGGCAAATGTTGATCGATCGACGTGAGCAGAGGGAAAAAGCAAAATCAAGGGTCACAAAGGTATTGATGCTTTGGAAGATATTTTTATCTTTCATATATTTTCTCATTTGGCAGATTTCTGATGATGTGCAATTTCTCAATTACATTCTCTCTCATCTCAGCTACTGCCCAAATCTCGTGCTCCTAGACAAAGTGTTGTCGTCTCGACAAGTCCAAATAAGCTTTCTGCACCACTGGCTAGACAATTATCAACCAACTCTCACTCGGATTTTGTTGCCTCAGAGGAAAAAAGCTTGGGTGACAAAGAAGTAGTCGCAGGAACCACTGAAGTTTCCCAACCACTGGCTCCAATTGGCGCTCCTGCTCTGAATACAGAAACTTCGGCTGAGACACCATCTCATGCTATCACGTACCTATCTTTCAATAGAAAGTTTGCTTGTGATGCTTAATTAGAAGTATTCTTATGTATATGCTTCTATATTTTTGCAGATCCGTCCAAACAGAACCAGTTTCTGTTGTTTCTAATGAAAGTGGAGATGACCTTGAGACTCTGAAAATGTTTGAGAACAAAAATAAGATTTTGGATAATTTCCAATCAGCTGCGAGTGCTTGGGGCATTGCAGGACTTAATCAACAGGTATGCTCAACTATTTTTCTGTTTGATATGGGTTAGTTGTAGCTGGTGATCATTAGCACGCGTGAGAATGCTTCAAGCAATCACATTTACTGTCAACTTCTGGTAAAAGATACTTAGCCCCTGTTTGATGGGGATTAAAATCAAATTTTTAGTAGATTTTGATAAAAGTTGATGAAATGTATGGTTGAAAAGTTGTAGGTTCCATGAAATATGTGGTTAAAATTAATTGTTGACTTTAACTTAGATTAAAATTTAGATTTTAATCCCTAACAAACAGGGACTTACAAGATGCAAAGATTATCCATCATTAGTGCTATTAATAAATATTTTCTACGGCAGAGGAATTTTTTCTGTCACTTTTAAATTTTTTTTTTTTTGGCAGTTCGGTATCTATAATTCTGTTCACAATCTTCATGATATAGATGAGGACACTTCTTTATTTCATTCACAATATCTTGGTCATTGACTCAATAGATGGAAGAAGAGAAGGGGGATCATTACTACAACATATGTTAGCTCTTAAATGAAAAAAATACGTGCTAAACCTAACCTGTCTTTAAAAAGTTTTTAATATCTTTTGAACTAAAATTATGTTGAATTTTAGTACTTTGCTTTCAGATGTCCTGATTATATCAAATCATAATCATCGTATGCCATTTCCATTAAGTTCTTTACATGGAGTCTTATCGATGATTATGATCACTTCCATCCTTTCATCTTCAATCCGATCTCACTTCCGAGTAATTCTTCATTCATAAGCATTTTATATAGTACCATTTTCCCTGGAAGACGAGTTTTTGTATATTAGCACCAGAAAAAGATTTTTAACAAACTGATATTAGTTGTTGGATATCATATTTTGTAATTTCTCAATCATGGAAGAGTTTGTTTCCAGGAAAATTTCGTGATTCTTAGAGCTTATTATGTAGTGAATATCGGTGCTAAGAGGTCTGCTCTATTAGTTTTGTTCTACAAGACGTTCCATGTGATTAGCTCCTGAATATGTGGATGTCGATCCTCGCTCACATAAACTTGATACCTTAGTTTCCCAGATGTTCTCTGTCTTGTTGTCTTGTGACACTAATCCTTTTTAATTTTTTTTATTCTACTTTCGGCATTACAATCCCAGTTTCTTTTTTAAACCTCAACCACTTCCGTATTAAATGAGATCCATATTTCCTTTTTGCCTCATCACCATAGAAAAATTCTTGAAACCAATTGGACTATTTCTGTGCAGTGTAAATGCTTCTAATGATTAATTCAATTTCTGGCAGGTTATGGCCTTGACCCAGACCCAACTTGAGGAGGCTATGAAGCCTGCTCGATATGATTCACACATTTCTGTTGAAGGCAATTCCAGCACTGTTAGTGATCCTGTCTCGGCATCATCATCCATGTTAACAAAGGATAAGTCTCTTTCTTCTGGTGCAAGTCCAATCAATTCCCTGCTTGCTGGAGAGAGAATTCAATTCGGTACTATTTATTATACTGCAAGCTTAAGTTGCCACTCTAGTTTCAATTGATAAATTTCTGACTCTCTTATCTATCCAACAGGCGCTGTTACCTCTCCAACAGTCCTTCCTCCAAGTAGTTGTGTTGTTTCACATGGGATTGGAGCTCCGGGGTCCAATCGACCTGACATACAAATGTCCCGCAATCTTTCTGCTGCTGAGAAAGATAGTTCTCTTTTTTTTGAAAAGGAGAAACACCCCAGTGACTCTTGTGTTACTCTACAAGATAGTGAGGCTGAAGCTGAAGCAGCTGCTTCTGCAATCGCTGTTGCGGCCATCAGTAGTGATGAGATTGTTACCCATGGGATAGGATCTGTAGGTTTGTCGGATGCCAACTTCCGAGGCTCTGACATTGGTGGAATTATAGCAGGTAGGTTTGAAGTGTCTTCCCCTATTTTGACCAAGCAGCCTTTACCTTTTCATTGGTGAGTTCATTTGACTGTTTGAATTTATTACAGCCGTATCAGAAGATCAGCAATTGGTAAATCATGCACAATGTGAAGAATCATTAAGCGTATCTCTTCCTGCTGACCTTTCTGTTGAGACAACTCCAATCTCCTTGTGGCCGCCGATGCCAAGTCCACAGAGTTCTACGCCCCAGATGCGTTCTCGATTTCCTGCAGGTCCACCTTCGCACTTCCCTTTCTATGAAATGAATCCGATGTTGGGGGGTCCAATTTTCGCCTTTGGTCCATGTAAAGATTCTTCTGGCACCCAATCGCAACCCCAGAACAGTACAGCATCAAGTTCTGGACCTCCTGGTACCTGGCAACAGTGTCATTCTAGCCTGGACTCAATTTATGGTCCACCAGCTGGATATACTGGTCCTTTCATTAGTACACCTGGTGGTATTCCTGGATTGCAGGGTCCTCCACATATGGTTGTCTATAACCATTTTGCTCCAGTGGGACAATACGGACAGGTTGGTTTGAGTTTCATGGGTACCACCTATATCCCTTCCAGTAAGCAATCTGATTGGAAACACAATCCAACATCTTCGGCCATGCATGTTGGTGAGGGAGAGATGAGTAGTATGAATACTACTGCTGCACAACGAAATGCGTCCAACATGGCTGCTCCTGTTCAACATCTTGCCCCTGGATCACCACTCTTGCCCATTGCCTCCCCTTTGACCATGTTTGATGCATCTCCATTCCAGGTAAAATATTTTATGCCTTGTGTAGATCATATAATGCTATTGAAGTTGTTTATGGTATTGCAATTCTGTTGTCATTTTCTTTCTTCACTTCCTCTCTTGTTCTGTTTGCATTCTTGATTAGTTGTAACAACAAACTAAGCCCTTGTTTGGTAGAGCTTAAAATCAAGATTTTAATCTAAGTTAAAATCACCAATTAATTTCAACCACACATTTCATAAACTTTTATCAAAATCTACTAAGAATCTGATTTTAATCTCCACCAAACAAGGGCTAAGCCTTATTCTCGATAAATTTGGAGTCTTATACATGAATCATTTTCACTGCACCATTGATCTATAGTTACACTTGTTGGAATATTCAACATGATTTAGTTCTTGCAACTTCAAGTTATATGCTAATTGTACTTTAATCACTCCTTTAACACACGATTGGTCTAATATTGCTTTTGACCTTATATGGATGTTTCTATGATGAGAATATCTATATAATTTCTCCTATTTATAATGCTCTAGCCTATGTGTCAACATTCTCCTCAAGTCCGTCCATCATTATTAATCAAACCTAAATACCTAAAATGGTTACCCTTTGAGACAAATATGTTTTATACCGCTTGTCTCCAATATCATCATTGTTCTCAATATGATCAAAAGACAAATTGTGTATATGATGACTTGATTGCTTGTGACAAAAAATCAAAACTTTCAATCCTTGTGGAAAATTCTGATTTTACCAGAAGCTATGGTTACATTTCGCGTTGGCTTTTATTAGCTATTGAAGAATGACTTAGTAGATAAGAAGAGTACTGCAGGATTTGTTGATTTTTGTTATTGGCTTCGAGCAGCTCTTATCTATCTTTAAGAAAAATGCATATATCTGATAACTTGAATCTGTCTTGAACTTCTTTTCAGTCTGCCCCGGATCTATCTTTCCAAGTTCGCTGGCCACATCTTCCTGCATCACCACTTCACCCTCTTCCTCTCTCACGACCATTGCAGCAACAAGCAGACATACTGTCTTCTCAAGTCAGCCGTGGACATTCTATTGACCAGTCATTAAATGTCAATAGGTTCTCTGAGTCTCGAATTTCAACACCATCAGAGAATGGCCAAACTTTTTCTGTGGCAGCAGATTCAAATATTGCTCAGTTTCCTGCTGAGCTAGGATTAGTAGGTACATTGAGATCCATCCCAGGCACATCTGCCCAGAATGGCATTGATCAAAGCTCCACTGGAAGTGCTACTGCTGAGTCTGGCAAGACTGATGTTCTTAAGAATGGCATTGACAAAAATGGTAAGCACCAGAGCACTAATTATCTGAAGACTCAGCCATTCCCTCAGAAGAATTCATCAACCCGGCAGAGTAAATCCTCTGGCTATATTTATCAAAGAGGTGGTGGGATGTCCCAAAGAAACAATGCAGGAAATGAGTGGTCCTATCGAAGAATGGGTTTCCATGGAAGGAACCAATCTTCTGGTGCAGAGAAGGTTGGTCTAGGTTCAAAAATGAAACAAATATATGTGGCTAAACAAACCACAAGTGGGAGTTCTAATGCAGCAGCATGAGCAGACATTAGAGTTTATGGCGAATAATGGAAGAAACATAAAAAGTGAGCATCACTTTTGATAATAACATATAGCTTTCAGATCTTCAATTGTAGGGCTTCACAAGATGCTTAGTTTTGCAATTTTCATTTTGTGGTAGACGGTTTTCGGTGGATTGCAGAACCAGCTGGTGATAGTTATTTCCAAATCTGGCAGTCTCCAAGTCTCCCTCTGGGTATTTGCAGTAACAAGTTCCCTCTGTACTGCTTCATCTTTTCTTGGCTGCAACCCAGAATGGTTTTTGTCTTTCCCTTTACAACTTGGTTTGATGTATTGAACTGTAATAGCACCAAACGATATATTGCCCGTTATTGTTAATGATTATTAAAGTTAGAGAACTCGATTGCCTATTTGATATCTAATGTCGAATGGAAATTTTATTGGGGTGTTCAGATTATTGCTCAAGATACGCTCTTCTGCTGTTATAAGCCTTTTGACATTGCATCTCGTTCATGAAATGGCTTTCATGGTGTGTGGGTGGGTGGGTTTGTTTTCGATGATATGCCTTGGTATATGGATGCACAGTGAGCTTTCTTCTGCGTCTATTTGGAAGAACGAGACTTCATTCTGGTGTAGATCGAGTGCTTAAGCCGGAAAGGGATGTACGTTGCCTTGTCTGTCACGGGAGGCTGGTTAATGCATGTTCGGTGGATGTAAATAATACACTCAAAAAGAACCTATCACTGTATATGAACAGGTGATGAATGGGTCTGCGCGAACTTGTCTACTCAAGAACCGATCAATTTTAAGAATAAGCAGTGATTCATTTTATACTCGAACACATTGCAAAATGGCTCAAGTTCTAACATACGGAACCATTGGCTGACATTCCCAACATAAAATATCAGTAAGACTGATTCATTTCATCATTCAAAATCTGTTAATAATTTTCATACTGAAATTATAAAAATGTACTTATTTATTTATTTCTAAAGCCAAGACCTCAGAACATTGCCTCTGGCTGCGAGTGGTTTTTTATTACATTTTTAGCAAAATATTTTTTTTATCATTGGCAAGCCCATTATGTCGCAATTATTGACTATCTTAAAAATAAATTATAAAAAATGTAATTCTCTCAAGAAGAATGAATTAAATGTTAAAAGGGAATATAGGTAATTCTGTTTGATCTAGTCAATAATTGCAACTGGTATGGGAATGACATATTATATTACGGTCAAAAACTTGCTACAAATTGGATAAAAAGTGCTCCCAGACGGGCTAAAGATCAATAAATTACAACTAATCTAATCATCCGCAGCAAGAACATATATAGTTAACGAAGCAAGATTGCTTTCTTGTATGACAAACAAAACTATGTGAACCACAACCTATAATCACGAAGTAAAGTTACAATGTTTAAGGCTATCAAAGGATTTGATAAAAAAAGAGACGTTTGATTTAGGCCTGTTTGGTAGAACTTTTATTTCATGTAAAAGAGTTTTTTAAGAAAATTACGTTATTGAAAACTAATTTTTAAAAGAGTTTTTTTCATTCGGTAAAACTTTTAGAGGAAGACTAATTGAGCCAACTTCTTTGAAGATTTCTTCTGATTATATTAAAATAAACCATAAAAATCTAAAAGCAATTTTAAGTCTTAAAAGCTTATTTGGACTTCTCAACAATCATGTTAAAACGAATCCTTAATTTGCTGCATCACATTCCACTTCGTCCACAGCAAGCCCCCTGGATTTAGCGAGGAGGCGGCCTTCTCGTAGTGCCAACTCCTCTTCATCTTCCAAATCCATCCTGAATTTTCTGTTCTGTTAAAGGGCCCACTTCGAAAGATGAATTTTGAGGAAATCCGGGGGATAGGTTCAAACCAAATCCCTTCGTTAAAGCCGCTGCCAACATCACTTTCCGGGGATAACGTTCTTGATCTCTTAAAGGGCTTGATATTTTTCACTTGGACATACAGTTGGTTTTTTCATTTTCTTAATTACTTTAATTACAACATAAGTTATACAATTTGAGGGGACAATGCACCTTCAATGTTACTTCTCAAACCAATTTGTGATTATTAATCGATCTTTAATTTTATCTTCTGATTCGCAAACGATGCTCCGCTTGGCAAATTTATAAATCAAACTATAAAGAAGAATTCCTAAGTGTGAATAATAAATGACTATTAATTATTTATACGTAATTGAAAAATTACAATTATGTTATTTGTGTTGGATTTTGTGACTCAAATTAAGTGGAATATTTTGAGAAAATATTTCCTTTATTTCACGTGTTTTATTGGAAAAATATTATTCCCTTTTATTTCACGTGTTTTATTGGAAAAATATTGAGAAAA
>CAIGRP010024466.1:0-11742 GCA_903798385.1 Fraxinus cuspidata | reverse complement strand
TATTAATTTATCCGATAAACTACTAGGAGCTAGTCCTTGGGATTAGAATAGCAACAGGTAGGTAAAAATCCGAGAGAATAGATCCAGTCCAAGAGACGAATCAATACGGAATGATACTTGCTACGCAAAAATAAGAATTCAAAGGAATCATGTTGATCATCGGATATCAAGAGAAAGAAATACGAGAAGTATTCTCGAAGAATATCCCAAAATTTGAACTCATGACCCGTGTGTGTTTTGACACTGTGTTGCACCATGTCATCTAGAAGCTAAAGCTGATAAGAGAGGAAGGACGTTTATTGATTTATATTTAGTCTTCAATGGTATCTTTATTCACCGGAAAACAACCTAGTATAAGCTGTGTATAGAAATTACCAGGTGAAATTAGAAGCTCATCAACATACAACTCCTAGACTTTCTGAACTTGCTCGTGGACTTGCAAGGCTTCTAAAATGCTATTAACCCACCTGCAAAAAAAGAATAAACCCAGTGATGTTTAAAACATGTTTGATATGCACTAGTGAACATGATTGACCAATGAATACCACAATTAAAAATATTGCAATCCACTTTTCCAAAACATTGCATCACTATCCACAATTATACACCGACACAAAGCATATACAAATAAAATAAATCTCCCTCCGTCGAAAATTTACGTCACATGCTTGTATTTCTTCTAAATTATCACTTAAATAGTGAACTCTCCAACTATATCACACAAGTCTCAGAAAGTAAAGAGAACGGAAAACAGATAGTGCTTTTTACCACTCCTAGAGCATAGAGATATAGACATTTGCATCAGAAACAACTTCAAGTATATGCATGATTTCCCAGAAGTTCCAAGTGGATAGTTGATTACCCTTCAAGGCCAGGATTGGTTGGGAAATACACATTCCTCAAGCCCAGATTTTTAGCTGCTAAGGCAGTTGTCTCACCAATACACGCAACAGAATTGCTCCACTGTTGTGATTTTGGAATAAGATTTATCCAAGCACTGTAAAGGAAGATATGCAATCAATTGTTAAATGATGAAGGATAAAAAGGACAAGAGAAGGTAAAAATAAAAAAATAGTAATCTGTAGAAAGGAAAATTGTTTCCAGAAAAGCATTCAATGGTAATGTCCAAAAGTAGTAAACTGTAATTCAGTAATAAGCACAAGATCCTGCAAGTGAATTGTAAGAAAAGATAGTAAATGTTGTTGGAAAGATTGATGGGCTTGGCACAACTTAAGCCCTCCAACTAAGATTCACAATAACAAACACTCGAAATGAGTCTAAAAATTATTCACAAAAACAACCTACACAACTCAGAAGAAAACAACTAGACAGTTAACATATTTCACATTTTCTGATTGCCTATCTTGCATACAACCGTGAACCTCCTAATTTAGCAGTAGTAAGAGCACTATACAACCAATCCATTTAATATGTGAACACAAATATGTGTGTGAGTTTTGCTTATAGAATGGGTTCAAAATAAAAAAGGTTGGAATTCAACTAGGAAACTTTTTATTCATCTTCATTAGTCCAAAATCAAAAGTATAGACTTAATTTTGAACAAAAATACTACAACAGAAAGTATACCAAACTGCAGAAGGTGATGCTACAGCAACAACAGGAGAAGAAACCGCCCGTTCAAGAACCTTTTGGTCCACATGACTAACAGGTGCCTACAGGAAATTATCAGAGGCCACCAAATTAACAGAAACGGAAAACAGAAACAAGACGAGAATTTGTTGTTGATCAATATTTAGTGACATCTAAACACTTGCAATTGATGCCTGTAACTTTAATATTAAATTTCCTGTGTTGCATTATGTGGAGGCAAAGTAAAATTTACAGATATCAATTACACGAAATTGATGAGAGATTAGAACATTGACAAAATCACAGGATCATCATACCGTTGTGTATGTATTGAACCTAGTAACCTCAAATCCACACTTAGCAAGGCCTTCTTCTGAAAACAGACAATTTCAATTACCAGGTTAAATCAGTTTCATATTACCTTGCTGACATAATAATTACAGAAAATATTATAAGTTTGGACTAGTAGGACCTAATGAAAGAATTCTACATTCGTGAAACTGAGTCATATACATGTGTAGACCAGTTAGCACAAGTAAAAACAGTAATGCAAAGCACAACCTACATGTTTCATCATCTAAAGGATCCAACAGGCAGTCCGTAAATTTTCACGACTTTCCTATATTTGAAAGAATTATAATTTTGTTAAAATAGGCAGTCTAACTAAATTGCAAAATTGGCTTATCTTAACAGTGGATGTTAAATTTTAAGTACTCCATATTGAAACATAATAATTGAATTATAGAACAGTTGAAGATTAAGCCCCTGTTTGGGCTCCATTAAACCAAAAATACATTTTTTGAAAACTCGTTTTCAATCATACATTCTCCAATAAAATAATACTACATGTAAACCCAAAACTTCTTACTTTTTAACCACACATTCTCTAAAAAATTACTGTTCCAAAATACAATTTTTCCAAAACCTCATTTTAATGGAGCCCAAACAAGGGCTACGATTAGCATATTATAATGATTTAATTATTATACATCTACTTCACAGCTAAAAGCAGTATTAGGGTAGAAAAATAAGAAGAAATAAATAAAATTCTATTAAGAATCTTTTCAGGTGAATGGGGAGTGGAAAAGAAGCAGCAGCAAGAGGATTTGATTATGAGCTTTAATGATTTCATGCAAATGTCGTGGACCTTTAAAACACTATTTTACCAACCCGCTCTGAGTATCCTCATCATGATAGACTGTGGTGCTCTCTACATGAAGCGTGTCCCCACGTGTATTGAAGTTATTTCAATTCAATTGACCAACTTTCATAAATTCATAGCTTGCGATAATCTTTGGCTTCCTTTTTTATTTTTGGGGTTTTCTTAACCATTGCTGCCTCTAGAACTGATAGTCATCAGTTTATGCCCATGAAAGAATCAGATATGGATTTTTTCCAGTATATGTTTCAAAAAATCACATTCTTAATCTTTTCAAGCAAGTCAATTTAAGAATTATAAAATATTAACATAGGCTAAATATTGTTCTCAGGAATATCCTCAGGATGCCACAACTTCTAAGTTGGACACTTGATTTGTTTATGCAGCATTTTCCATCATGACAATCCTGACCCAAATGGAACTTCCTTCATGTTGATACACATTGTGGAGAGCGAAAGGTAAAGGGAAGAATAAAGGTTAAAAACCAGGCATACTGCACATACCAATCTCACCACTAGCTTTTGACGAAGCAGGATATAAGACAGTGCACCTTCTATTCTCATGCTTTGGAAGCTCAGAAGCCAGAACCTTCCCAGTTGCTGAAATTAAAAATGGAGTTATTTTTTATTCCAGCTGTCAATCATATGGACTTCGAGGCACAACTGAGGCACACAAATACAGTGCGACAATATGCAAATGCTCACGGACATGATTAATGCATGCGCATATACACATGTTCAGACACTTCAATAATTAATAGGGTTTTACTGGTCTCAAATAAAATTAAAACTAGCATATGAACCTTTAGATGGTGCAAAAGTGAAATCAAGATGTTGCTTTGAGAACCGCAAAACCTCAGTAAATATGCTTGCTGTACCAGCTCCCACCACTCCAATCTTAACTTTCGGAGATCCAGCAGCTCTATGGATCAAATATTAGCAAATTTGGATCAGTGAATCTAGCCAGAAACATGTCAAATAATGGATGAGTAATAAATAACGGGAAAATTTGTTCTTCTAGGAACGTAAGTGTACATTTAGTATCACAGCAACATTTCGCAAAACTGATAGATATTGGCATTGTTTCCATTTGTTTTGTTAGGAGAATTGTTTTTCGGAATTCTCATATTCTGAGTAGCATTATTTCCCACTAGTTGTGTTTGGATAATTGTTTTTCATAAGTCTCACATACATATTTCCAGAAAACAGTGGAAGATTTAAAAAGTGCTGCAGAATATGCCAACAAAATATCTCCACAGAAAATGCAGGATTAATTCAAAATCACAAGTACTTGCAATCTAAGAGAAAGTTTACTTCCAAGCATCAAGAAAAACCAGAGCAGCTGCAGGTGAAGTTATGACAATCCAGTCAAATGCAGTGTCTGCAGCAATAGATAAGAAAGAAAAAATCATAATGCGCGTCCATTTTAGAATTTGTGAATTTAAATAGAAATAGCCTTCATGAAACGTGTATGAGATAGTGGAGGGGGAGTGTGTGTTGAGAGACTTTTAACTTCTGTCTGATCACAACATTCATTTCAAAGCAACTAAGAACAAGCACACAGTTTAGCAATTTACTTCCGACCAGACACACGAGGGCTGGCATTTACTCCAAAGTCAAAGATAATAATAATGTACACAGAGAAATTTAATCCATGTGAATTTACAACCTGTGATTGGATAACCTTGGTACTTTGTGCCTCACAGCTCAAAAGAAGGAGCTGTCTCTCTTCACGAATCTAAATGAAAATGGGGCCAAGATATTGACTATTTAAGGTCAACGAAGAATCAATTTAGACAACCCATACATTAACATCTTATGTGCAACCGTATGAACTGTCTTTAAAGATGCAAGATAAAACAATAACGATGCATAACATAATATGGACCACATATGAAAGCAAAAGTTCTAAAGAAAACCTCACAATATAAAAACTAGCTGTATCTGAAATGCACATAACGCGAACAAATTCATAGAAATAATCTGACACAATCTCCTTTAACCATCAAGCGTGTCAGAAATTTACCACTCAATACAGAGGGAAGTCTATCTGAATCAGGCAACTTCTTGTGCTGAATGAGAGGAAGCTCAAGACAGTCAATTCCATGTTTTGCCTGTATTACGGAAGACTAAGTTGTAGCACGAGGTTACGGTTTAACAATACAAAGATAATAGGCAAACATAGGGAGGTAACACACATCAAATCAGTATCAGTTGTCATTTGTATTAGCATCTTGAGAATATAATAGCATCATCATAGGATTAACCATGTGAAAAGAACGTGAACATTATAAAAAATTAAAAGACCTGTGGAGCCACAACTAAAGCCCAAGCCATGATCTTTACACAAAAGAACAGGCAAATTACTTTTCAAATAAATTTCTTTCTAGGTTGCAGGTGAAAAGTTTGATGAGTCACGACATGTTAAAACTCATACATCTTAAATGCTATTGACTCACATTCCCTGGGGACCGTGAGAAAATGATGGAAATCCTGTTATATTATTATGATTATTTTCCATGATTAGATTCTTATTTTGGGAAAAGTTATTAAGGTTTATATGCTAGATTTCCTAGGATTTTGTTATATATTTATTTACTAGATTCTCTAAAATTTGATTCGATGTTTCCTATTTAGAATAGATTTTTTGAAACACCATATAAAGGATGTTTATGCATTGTAATAGATACAGCTTTGATATAAAATAAACACGATATTCTCCCCCTAAATTCTCTTTCTGTCCCTCTTCTTCTCTTTCTTCTCTCTTTTCTTCTTTCTTTCTCAATATTCCTCTTGTTTGTTTTCCTATTCCCTTTTCTCCCTCTTCTTCCTCTCCTAACTTCTTCACTTTCTATCTATCTCCTTCTCTTTCCCCCTCTTCTTCTCTTTTTCCACTCATTTCTCTTATTTGCTTCCCTTTTTCGTTCTTCTATAATAGTACTATTTAATTTTATTAAACTGTACGTCAATTTGGTATCAGAGAAAGTCGTTTTCCTTTGGCTTCAAATTTCATGTTGAAATTCAAATTTTATATACACACGTCCTTAGCCACCTTCAATCACCCAGTAATCTCCCCGACCACAACTCAAAAGAAGAAAATCAGCTAGCTAAAGAAGGATTTGACATCACACAGTCGATTTCATTAATTGGTCAGAGAGAAAGATAGTTCTCTTTGCTAAGAACGGGAGTCGAGATCTCTCATTTAGGGAGAAATGATAGGAATCCTTTCAAATTATTATATGATAATTTTCCACGTTTAATCTTATTTTGGGAAAGTTATTAAGGTTTATTTGCAAGATTATCTAGGATTTTATTATGTTTTTTTACTATATTATCTAGGATTGCATTAAATGTTTCCTATTTAGAAGTTTTTTTTGGAAACCTCATATAAAGAGTGATAAAGCATTGTAATAGATACAACTTTGATATGAAATAAACTTAATATTCTGCCCCTAAATGTTATATCTCTCTTCCTCATCTTCTCTCTTTCTATCCCTCTTCTCTTTTTCCTCTCTCTTCTTCTTTCTTTCTCAATATTCTTCTTGTTTGTTTCCTCTTCCTTTTTCTGCCTTTTCTTCCTATCTCCTAAATTATGCTTCCGTCCGTCTAATTCTTGTTCCTTTTCTATCTCTCTCCTTCTATCTCCCCCTATTCTTTCCTTTTGCCCCCTCCTTTCTCAATATTCTTCTTGTTTGTTTTCCTCTTCCTTTTTCTCCACTTTCTTCTTATCTCCTAAATTATGCTTCCGTCCGTCTAATTCTTGTTCCGTTTCTATCTCTCTCCTTTTATCTCCCCCTATTCTTTTCTTTTGCCCCCTCATTTCTCTTGTTCTTTTCACTTTCCCCTTCTATAATTTTAACATTTGGTTTTATTGCACTCTATGTCCCAAAGACCGCCAACTTCAACTTTATTGAGTTCTTTTTGCAGAAACAAAATCAAATACTATGCATAACATGCAGAACTCCACTCATAAGCCCCTAGCAAATCACTTCATATGCAATGTGTCCTTCCTTTAGCTACCATTATTATTGGTACCACAGAAAACCCCATGAATACATGTTGAAATAAAATTAAATACTATGCATACTATGCAAAACTCCACTCAAGCCCCTAGCCATCACTTAATATGCAATGTGTCCTTCCTTTCGCTACATTATTCTTAGTGTCGTAGATAGCTCAACGACTATCTAAAACCAATCTAGAACTTCCAATGCACAGATAATATCTCCAAAATCCACTTTGAAATCATTGCCATGCCTCGGGCCTCGTACGATTGTCAAGCATGAAAAGTAAATGAACTAACAAATATCTGTTATTTATGTACCCTTTCTAATGTACTTCTGTCTCAATGTCTCAATGTGGAAATTAGAACCAACATGCTGCTGGCACTGTTTCCATAGCTATAAACAATGGATGATGGAAGACTTTACGAACACCTAGCACCTCTGTTGCACGACAGTTTATCTAGAGTGGCATGTCCGAGTCTGACATGTGTCGGATACTGACACTTCTTGAATTGGTCATTTTTCTTTCTTTATTTGAAATATCATATATTTTTAATTCAAATTTATTTTTAAATAACAAATAGGTACTCATATTTAAAGAATTCAACCAAAAAAATTACTAACAAGTAGAAAATTGTATTTGTCAATGAGATTGAATAAGATTACTAAGATCGTCGAAGATTACGATTATATTATCATTAGAATTGTACCATAAATAGATAGATTGCTTTTACCATATTTCTCTCACATAGAGGGGCATCGAGTCCTATTGAATATCATTGAATATATTTGACATGGTATCAGAGCCTCTTTCTTAGAATTCTTTTCTTGTTTTCTTGGTTGGGTTTTCTTATGGCGGGAGGAAGCTCCTCCCGTCTAGTCTTCTTCTTCTTTATTTTAATTTTCATTAAATTTTTAGTGCTCGAACATCATATAGAATAGAACTCAATTCATCCTCAGAGTGATTTCTCTCTTTCTTCCTCCGTAATTGCATCATTAGGAGCCGTCTCAACAATGGGTAGGGGTGGAACAGCCAAAGCAACCGAGGTAGAAATCAAATCTAAGGCAGACATCAAATGAATTCACAAGCGGTAGCAGGCTCCGACGTGAGAAGGTGGGCTAGCAGCTGCGACTGTTGATTAGAGTGACTCGTAGCTTAGGTTTAGATTCTGTTTGGGGCTAGTGGATTTGCAGGGTGCATTGATGGCGGCGACGACAAAGTCGAAATACAGGATAAAGGCAGTGATATGTGGGTTATTTCTTTTACGGTTTTGGATGTGAGAGGCAAAAGTGTATGGTGGATGCTTAGAGGTGGCCTGATTTATAGGCTATAGTTTAATAGGGTAATAGACTATTATTTTGGTTTTTGAGGTTTGCTGTAGTTTTAGGTTATGTGTTATTTAGGCTTTCCTTTGTTAGGCTAGATTCAAATATGCATTGGATTATTTATTTGGGCTGTCGGTTTTGGGCTAGCTTCATTATTATTATTATTATTATTTGGTTATGTGTTATTTAGGCTTTCCTTTGTTAGGCTAGATTCAAATATGCATTGGATTATTTATTTGGGCTGTCGGTGTTGGGCTAGCTTTATTATTATTATTATTATTATTATTATTATTATTATTTTGAACTAGTGTGGGTTGTTAGGTGATGAGCAGTGTATGTGGATTGTTGATTCACATTTGGGCCGCGTTAGGCTTTATAAACGTTAAGTTGTGGATTGCATAGTGGATCTAGATCTAGGTTTGGTGGATGGGCTTTGGAATTTTGGGTTTGCAAAGATGCTGCTTAAAAAAATCCATTTTGGTTAAGGAGGAGAGAAAGATGGACATGAGAGTGCAAACCGTTGAGTTTTGGTTGCTCGGAAGATGAGCTAGAGTTTTCGATTTTTGAAGGAAGATCACCCTTGGATGGTTTTGGATTCTCATAAGGGGATCACATCTTTGGATTTTTGGTGTAGGCTATTTTGTGGGATTTCGTCCACCTGTAGTGTCTGGAGTGTTGGCCGGTGTTTTGGCACTAGAGTTTTGTTGGAACCTGAATTATGTGTTCGACTAAGTTTTCCCGATAGATAGAACTCAATGTTGTGTCGCACACTTCGTGAATTTCTTTTTGAAATTCTTCTTGGGGAGGGAGAGTTTTCTAGGATATCTTTGGAGTGTTCTTTGTTGGTTACTACACTATTTGTTGTTCTTGGTCTCTCGTCGTCACTAATTTTCGTAAATGATTGCTCTGATTTGGATTTCTACTTTGTGGGCACAAATATTATCACTATCGTCAGTTCATAATTACAAATAGATTGATGTTGAGGGGGATGTCAATGAGATTGAATAANTCGTCACTAATTTTCGTAGATGATTGCTCTGATTTGGATTTCTACTTTGTGGGCACAAATATTATCACTATCGTCAGTTCATAATTACAAATAGATTGATGTTGAGGGGGATGTCAATGAGATTGAATAAGATTACGGAGATTGTCGAAGATTACGATTATATTATCATTTTAATTGTATCAAAAATAGAAAGATTGTTTTTACCATATTTAGTTATGATGTTCTATATAATGAGAGAACCCCACATAGAGGGACATCGAGTCTTATTAAATATCATTGAATATATTTGACAATACTTATACTACATAAATGAATAATTTTAAAGAATTTAATCAATGTGTCGTGTTAGTACTTTTTTAAAAAAAAATTGCGTGCCTACGTATCCACTCATATCATGTCGAACACAAGTGTCTGTATCGATGCATCAAAGCCCAACACTAATTCTAATTGCAATGCTGCTGGGAAACCATTTTTTCAACTTCTACCTGAATGCATGACCTGCATAATTAGGCAACCAGCTCCACTATTTTATGGTACTCTTGTATTACCATAATCGATATGTGCTGTGGTGACATAATGCTCACATACGGACTTATAAGTCATTGCTCAATTTGTTTCATTTCTTATTCTGCACCAGTGATTATTGTTCTAAATAATGCCATCTTCAGTTATTTTCCAGTCTGATTCTTGGGAACTTTGACAGACTCACAAAGGACTAGTATGTGATCCTAATAATTGAGGATAGAAGCTGGTCCATCCTTATGCATGAAACTCCTGCTACTATAGTACCTAGGAGGGGTTAGAGTCATGCAATCTTATCAGAAGGAGATGATCTAAGAATTTAAACAAAGAGGGTCTAAATGAGGCTCCAAATATTAGAAACTTATTCAATGTCTTGAACCAGACGATCCTGGCTGAAAGTGAGCGCACTTGCAATCTATTGAAGGCTTTTTTATTTCATTCTTCTATCTATACAAACAATGTTTTCCAAAAAGCAATTCATGTTTGAAATGTAAAAAGTAGGCACTTATATAAATGCAACTTTTATGTTGACAATCCCTGGGGAGTATTGGAACAATTATGGGAAAGCTGAGGAAATATATTTGGAAGGAACGAATTGAGTTAATATCCTCATGACAAGTGGAAATATAGTTAATCTGATCCACATTCATGACGAGAATAAATACGAAAACTCATTTCATTTTCTAACCTTCTTCTTCTCTTTGTTTTCCTTCTTCTTTGTCTTGTATAGACACAAAGACTCATAAGTAGACTCCACCTAACAATTTATTGCATTTACTTCCCTCTGAAATAGCATCTGCTCTTGCAGGGGCAAACAATAGACTTAATTGTAGGAAAGGGAAATTTTCACCTTTAAATCAGCAGGGCGATTTTTCATTCTCCCACATCTTTGTTTATTTCCAGAAAATTTCCTTATATATATAAAAATGGATATGTACTTTACTTTGATACACATCATCTAAACAAAGTGTATAAATTTAAATTAATTACTATATTCAATTCCTTTATCTTAAATGAGCTAATAGTGATTTCCATATTTATGATCACTAACAGTTTTCACTATAGCTTTCCAACAACTCGCTTTCTACTCTCTCTCAAACAATTAATGCCGTGTTTCCACTACACAAAAATAACTACTGATACAAAAAACTCATACGCAAGGTATACCACAAGATTCCTATAATAAACCACGAGGAAAAAAACACGTTCCCACATCAAAAATTGCCACAAGAGCTTATAATTTCAATAATAAAATTGCAAGTTTCAAAACTCAAAAGAATGCGTTGAGAATATATATTCACAAAAACAAAACAAAAAAAAAAGTACCAGAGAATTAATGAGTTTGGCGTTTTTTCCACGTTCCCTGGTGACCACAACTTTCGGATTCAACCCCGTAGCCAAAGAAGCAGAAGATTGAATTCTTGTAGCAATTTTTTTCCTGTGTTGAAATTGCAGAGAAGAAAAAGTCACCGCAGGAAGAAGAACTGGAGATAGAGTAGAGAGAGAAAGTGGAGACATGGATACGTGTTGATTGCTTACAGAATCAGATGAAGCAAAACATTAATTTAATCGAGCTACGTAAATTACTTACTGTGCGGACCCTCCACACCGGATAATCTCATTTGCTGTTTGTTGTGCCCCATGATGCAGCACAAATTTTAATTTGTATTTTATTAAAAAGTTGAATTCTGCTGCAGAAACACACAGGCTACACACAAGCAGGTGGGGCCCATCATTTTTTCATTATAAATTTATGTGACACCCCGACACTGTTTTAATCTATTCTAGCCAATTTCAGTTGCTTCTTCTCCTGCACAAATGGGAAAAGCCTAAAAAGTTTTATAATATAGAAACTTTTAATTAAATATTAATTTTTAGTAGATAAAGTTGAAAATTAGTTGAAGTTGAGAGTTTTATAAAACTTAAAATTAATTATTAACTTTGTTTTTGTTGTAAAATAATGAGATAATTATTGATGATTATTTAATATTATCATAATATAGAGATAATGTTTATTTAGTTCAAAAAGTCTATTTCATTCCATTTATAACTCTTATTTTAGACCCTATAAATACTGGTCTTGATTCTCAATAAAATACACAAGTCTATCGAATTTTATTCTCTCTTCTTATT
>CAIGRP010024449.1:0-16999 GCA_903798385.1 Fraxinus cuspidata | reverse complement strand
TTGAAAATGGTAAAGAGAACAGGGTTTCGGGTCTGTTCTATTTGTATTTCAGTTTTGTGTTTTGAATTTTGAATTCATTTTGAGTTTTGTGTTTTAAGTGTCCATTTCGTGATTGTTGAAAATGTGTTTTATTTATTTATTATTTTTTTTTTTTCATTTTGAAAAACTATTTTGAAAATTTTGACTTGATTATAACTGAAAACACCAAAAACGACAAATTTGTCGTTTTGTGTTTTCTTTGTGAATTTTTAACTTGTTTTCAAAAACGCATTTTCGAAAATTGAAAAGAGAACGCGTTTTCACTGTTTTGAAAAATCGAAAACAGAAAACGACTTAAAAATGGTAAAGAGAACAGCCCCTAAGCTAATGACTTAAACAATCAATTATTTGAAGCAACCCTATTTTCTCTCACTTTTGAAAAGAGAACGCGTTTTCACTGTTTTGAAAAATCGAAAACAGAAAACTACTTAAAAATGGTAAAGAGAACAGCCCCTAAGCTAATGACTTAAACAATCAATTATTTGAAGCAACCCTATTTTCTCTCACTTTTTCTCTATTATTTTTCACTTTTTAGCTTATGACTTTTTTTTTACAATTTTAAAAAATTTAGAGAAATTTAGAGAAAGTGTCATAAAAATAAGTTGATCTAATATCTCATGTGATTTTGAACTTTTCGATGTGCAACTAGCCGTGTTGATACTAATTACGTTTTCATGTCTCTTTTCAAATACAAAGAAGATAATTCGAGTATCAAGCAAGAAAGACTGAAAGAGGGTAAAGGGTTGAATTCTAAAGGAGATGCATTATCATATAAAAAGGAGAGCATTGATAACCTACCTTACGTTAAGTTTGTACTTTTATTGACTTTAAGTTTGGGATTTAGTCGACTATGTGAGTCAACTGTGTGCTTGGTTTACTGATTTAAATTATATTAAAAATTCCAAAACATTGAAAAATTAGAAAATTCAAAAATTGGAAAAAAAAAAATTATGTTTGTATGTTACATGGTTGTATAGCATTATCAGATACAAAAATACACATGTATACATCGTCCTTCACATTTGATGTGTTGCTTGAAAAGGATTAGAAGGAAAATTGTTAAAAATTTTAAACTGGTCAATGGTGTATTACCACATGGCAAATTGTAAAAAATGATGTAAATGATGATATACATGTAGCACGATAGTATAAAAAATGATGAGTTCATGCTCAATCTACGTGGCTTTGAGGTAAAGAAATAGACACTCGAGTCTAATGTTAGCCTCTAATGCATCTACGTATTTTTATCTAGGTGTCCTTTATTTTTTTAATAGTGAAAAAAAAATTGACATCTAAATCTGAAAAGGAATTTTAAATTTAGAAAGTAAATATTAATTTTGTTGAGTTACACCGTTGTAACATAGTTTCTAAATCTGGATGGAGATCTAATATTGTCTATTTTTTCTCGTCATGTAGCTTGATAGAGTCTGAGAGTTACTAGTTCTATCCTAAAATCACCTAGAGGGGCTTGAATAGGCGAATAATTTAGAATTAAATTATCGTTAATCAATATTACAACAAGTCACAATAATTAATTAATCTAGATCCAGCTCACGTGAATTAATTACCCTGTGTTGAATTGTCGACTTGTATAAAATCAATAATGTAAACAATACAAAAAATTGATGACGGAGAAAATCCTTAACCCAGTAAAAAAATTCGGGATCAAGTCAATAGTTTTCACTACAGACAATAAGAACTTATATCATGATCCAACCTAGAAACTCACTAGACACACTGATTTAATTCCTACAATCTTCAAGACCCTTCGGAATGTGCTTCATTCATACATCCTTTCGATCTTCTGGAATTTTCTATCTCCTTTGGATCACCAAGAATACCTTATTCATGTACTCTTCCTGTGCTTTTAGTCCATCCTCCCTCAAATTAGTAATCTCTAAAAGCTATTAAGAAAGTACATTCCTAATTATTTCTATGAAGTGAGTGTTTAGGATTATTTAACTTTAATGTTTTTCCTAATTTGTGGTTGATTGATCGCAAGAATCAAATGGTTAATCTCAATATTTTGATGTATTTTTTTTTATCTTGAATTGATGTTATGAGAATGTAAAACAATGATCAACCACACACAAAAATATAATGAGCATTGGATATTTATAATATGAGGTATTTAGATAGTATATGATAGATAAAACTCTTGAAAATCATGAATTAGGGTTTCACGTATAACATTGTCGCTTGAGCGTCAGTCTAACGAAAGGTGTGTCAATGAGGCGATAGGCGGAGGACATTGAATATGCTTTTTCTGCTCAAGCATCAGATAGGCAACAAGATAGCGTAAATTCGACAACTCTTTCTCCTTGTTCTATACTAGAACACAAAGACTCCGAATTTATCTATACAGCCATCCAAAAAACTTATTGACTTTTACTACTTTTTTGTAGCAATCCTATTTTTTTTATAATAATCCTTTTATCTAAAAAATTGCCAATAAAGCATAAATCCTATCAATTTTTCCCTTTGCTATTTTGTGAGAAAACTATACAATACGAATCAAGAATATAAAAACAAACTCATCTACCTAAATTCAAACTGAATGTCTATTTATTGCATTCCTTGAAATCTGTTTTCTAAAATCAACAACTCAAATACCAGTGCAATAACACGTAACACAGGAAATATAATAATTGAAATAGACTATCATAAATATGATAGCTAGATTGAAAAGTAATAATCAAAACACCAACTTAAACATTAATATCCCAAAACATCAAAACTCAAAAAGTTAAGCATTCAAAAAAGCAAAACTCACAATTCCACCATCTCCCTCTTACTGCAAACTCTTCAAAATTAAAATTAAAATGCAACATGCCATGACTAAAATTAAATTACTAAATTAAAGTGTCACTCTTCCCTTTTTGTCACAAATGACAAAGTGAACTATAACAATAATATATAATAAAACAAATATAATCAATTATTAGTAAACCTTCACACATACTCAGTTCTAGTCTAAATAGAATAAATTGTAAAAGTGATGCATGTGTGTTAAGTGCAACTAATTCCTTGTGATCAAGACTCCAAACTTTAAATTTGTGAGAAAGCACATGCTAAACATCACTATCAAATAAGTTTATTCCCTTACTAATGAAAATCAAACCAATAATGTATATTAGTACCTATAAATAAAGCTCATTTTTTATATATATTATTCTTTTCTTCCCCGACTTTGAGTATATATACATTTTCGCACACTTTATATATATATTTTTTAAGCTTATTATTTTTCTCTTTAATTTTTTACATCTTATGTGCAGACTCTTTTTCAATAAGCGACTAAAATGACCCCTGTAACGAGTTTTAGGTCGATGATTCCAAGTTAGTTGACCATAGGATATCAAGGTATGAAAAAATCCCCCAAGTTTAATTACTCGAGTCACGTATGTTTCGAAGAAGAGTATAAGATGAAACTTTGTTTTTTTAGTTTTTTTCATTTAAGGGGATATACTAGACCTTAGATCTACTAAATTAAAGTCAATCCATCTTTAAGACTACCTTACCAACACATGATAGCCATTCCAAATCTCACATATACGGTCAAGATTCATTCACAAGATCATAATGTGTGTGCAGTGCAGATAGTACATGAATAAACTTATACTAAGTACTCCACATAAATCTAAATAATGTAATAAAAAATATGCTATAGCATATCGATTAAACTCATATTTGGTCACAACACACATGTTCAAGTAAATCATATATCATGCTATAGGAAAGAAAAATCCATTTTTCTATTTTTCAAAATTTATTATTATTATTTTTTAAATCAAACTATCTAAAAAAATGAGATGCATGCTATAATGAATGAATCAAATTAACAAGTATAAGCATGCATAAAAAATACCTAATCATTTAGGTATAAAAACACTCTTACTTATAAGTGCACCGTGATAAATTTCTAAAATTTTTAGATCACTTTTTTAAACCCAAACATGTCCAAGTCAATTGTGTCATTAATTTGGTCAAATGACTCACATGATTAGTGAAGAAGTCAATTCTGCCATCAAAACTCTGATTTCTAACTCTAGCGAAATTATTATTTCTATTTATATTCTGGAATTTAGGACATCTAGGCCTATATGTCCTAACTCATTGCAATTGAAACATGTAGGGATAACCATAGGTCCAAAGTTTTGTGGTTACTGATATCTATTCCTAGGTTGGTAGGTCATGCTCTGTCTAGTAGGTATTTGTCCTATAATACCCTTATTCTTGAGTTCAGGTTTCAGAACATACATAGGCTAGTTGGTAGCAATGATAAAAAAAAATCTAGAAGTACCGGCCCTATTATGATCGGTCTGCTTATATCCTAAGCCTCCCCTATTCCCAACAAGCTTGTTTAACCCCAAAACACTATCCAGTTTTTGATATCCACTAGAGAAAGTAAGAAGTTGAGACTTTGAATAGTCAAGTTCGCTCAAAAGGTTCTTAAACTGGATTTCTAATTTATCATTCTCAATAGTCAGCTCACTAACTCTCCTACGAACTTCCCAAGTTCATCGGTAAGATCCTTAATTTTAGACTTCAGAGATTAATTCATAGTATCTAGTTTATTAAGGCATAAGGTAGACTCCTGAAGGTGAGCTACTAGTTTCTCTATAACTAGCTCAAGTTCATTGACTTTCTTAAGCACGGCTTTATTCATAATTTTTGTAAACCTCACGAATCTCTTCCTCCACTTCAAAATCTTCTTTAAATTGCTCATCACTATCTACTTCCCCAAACTTCTCAATGTCTTTATCAAATTCACTTTTAATCCTAGCAATGAATGTCATATACTTCCCACTATCCTCACGAGTAGACATCTCACTTTGAGTATCTGAGCTAGACTCGTCATTAGTGAGAGCTGCTTTCATAGCTTTACCCTAATTTCTCTTACCACGATGATATTCACTTCTATAGTAGCCAAAATCTTGACAACTATAACATCTTACAGATTTAGATCTCTTTCTAAACTCACTATAATCACATCTATTTCTCCTTTTAGTTTTCTTCTTATTTCTAAACATTTTTTTTTTCTGAAAATTATTAACAAAGTAGGCTATTTCCTCATTATTAAGTTATTCCGAATCAAAAGAATCATGATAATCATCCCTAACAGTGTTCAAGGCTAAAGACATATCTTTATTAGGTTTAACTAATGTTAGTTCATAAGTCTGGAGTGTTCCAACTAATTCTTCAACTATAATAGCATCTATGTCCTTGCTCTCCTCTATAGAATTAATTTTAGGCCTAAATCTCTCATGTAAGAATCTCAGGATTTTTCTAACGATCTTAGGCTAAAAAATTCTCTCACCTAAGTTAAAGCTAGAATTAAGTATATCATTCAACCTCACATAGAAGTTATCGGATGTCTCATCATCCTTCATCGTAATCTCTTCAAACCTAGTGGTCAACATCTGTAACTTAGAATTCTTAACCGCCTAAGTTCTCCATGTGTGGTCTATAAAATATCCCAAACCTCTAAAAGTTTTATAGAATATAATTATTCTTCTTGATGATATATTTTTTGTTTGAAAGACTAAAGCATAATGTGTTTCAAATTCGTATATTATCTTGAGTTAAATAATTAAATTTTGATAGAACTAGAATTAGTATACAATTTTGGGTTCATGTGGTAGCTCGTATTAAATAATGCTCATTGGACTCGAAAAATAATTATTTCGAATAAGTTATGTCTATATTATTGAGGTTGAAAGGTATTACCTTAATTTGTAATTAATTAAGTTAATGTTGATTTAAAAATCATTCCAATTCAGCCACGTGTACTTCTAGTTGAGATAGAAATATTTTTTTAGTTGGTTATGGTTAGTTTTTACATTGGAAAGATAAAGTACTATTTCTATTTTTTTATTCGAATATTTGAATGATCTATTATATAATATGTTTTGGACAATTTTCTTGGCATAGTACACGACAATCATGACTTTGTTATACCAATGTGTCAGCTGTCCTTGATTTGAAATTAGGTAAATTGTCTTATTTGCATTTGATATGAATTGCTGACTAGTGTATAATTAAAATACATACCAGTAAATTGAGCCAATTACATGAAAAACGCGTGGCTCAAATATGTAATATAAATATTATAGATAATTCACACGTATATCTCACATGAAATGAATATGGTAAACCTTAAGTATTCCCAGTTGGGAATAATAGATGGATGACATTTATACCGGATGGAACACTTGTATAGACATGACAATAGAGAAAAGGTTTTGGGAATGTGAAATGATTGATTTTCTTCCGACTATTCCTTTTATCAATCAATGTAGGATTTCGAGCCGTAAGTAGTTTGTCCCGTTTAATTTTATTACTTCTTGTTAATAAATATTATGTTGATGAATTTATACGATATGATATGATATGATATATGATAATTGTCATCTTGTATAAATGACATGAAGTGTTATGAGCTCTTATCAGATTTTAAAGATATGATATGACAGTACGATTATTTTGATGCATGAATTGATATTTTTATTCGAAATTGCACAATACTGATGGCCCAAGAATGGCTAACCAAGAAGGGGGGTAAATTGGTTTTTAAAATGTTTTTGAAAAATTAATCCAAATCCAAACAAGTAAATATTAAATAGATTAATTTGAATAATAAACACAAATATAAAAGTGTAAGTAAAAGGGGGAGATGATGCAAACGATATAATTGAGGATGTTCGATCGAAAACAATGATCTACGTCCTCCTTTACCAATCTTTTCGGTATGAGCAAGGTCTTTTCACTATAGTGATTAACTTATGGTACAATCTAACTCTTTACAACGATTCCGGTAACTTACAAACAAGGAATACCGATCCTTATACAATATTTAGCTTTATGGAACCTCAACACAATCCACTATTGAGCTTTCACATGACCTCAATATAATCCACACTGTGACTTAAAATAAGTAGTATCAATCCTTATACAATGTTGATATTTAAGGGACTTCAACACGACCCATACTTTAACAAAGTGATTTTACAATTGAATTCCTCTCTTGATAAATAATACAAACAAGTTAAGTACTATTAGAGGCTAACACTTCAATAAATAGTAATTAATGATAGCTCAAGTGTTAGATGAAAATCTTTGATGAATATGATAATCAAAATTTAGATTCAATCAATCAAAGTATTTCAATGAGAAGATGAAGAAGAAATAAATGCAATGTAGGTTCAAAAAATCTTCTCAAAAAATATATATCTTTTAATGAATAAATGTAATAAATTAAGTATTAAGAGAGAAATAAATAACTTTGATAAATCTGATGATTTTACTAGTTTGATTTAGTCAATCAAAATTTTCAAGTAGAAACGTTTATGCAATATAAATGCAAAAATCGTCTTCAAAAATATTCTCTCTTTTAAAATTGATATAAATAAGTTAATTACAAAGATAAATGAAAATTTTGGATGAGAGAAATGATTTAAAAAGTTTGATTCAACAATCAAAGTTTTTGTTATAAAGAAATAAATGAAATGAATGTAAAAATATAAGTTCAAAAAAGATATTTTACAAATATATTTAACAAGAAAGCTCTCTTTTAGTTATTCATAAATGCATACTGAAGTATTATTTATAGCAGTGAAAACGCCCAAAATTTCTGTCCAATCGAACAATCCTACCGACATTCGTCATTGAACTGGACGACTAAACTAGCCATTGTGCATTAGAAATCAGACCGATTAAAAAAATTATCGTTGGCGAACCGGACATCCGGTTGACTTTGACTTTGAATTTTTTTTTTAGGCTTTTGAAGAAATAAGTAACATTGTAAAAAAAGTTTAAAATATCAAGTTGAAAATCTTTGAAAAATATTTTTTTATTCAAGTGTTTTTGTAAAATAATTTTTTCGTACATCAAGTGATTTTTGAGCTTTTATCATTTATTACTAAATATCAAAGTATTAGTACATTTATATTTGAACTAAAAAATCTAGTTTTTGGTCTTACTTCGAAGTTTGCCTCTTAAACTTCTCGTCTTGATCTAGCTTCGAAGTTTGCCTACTGAGTATTTCTATATACTCACCACTTCCTTACCCTACCTCACATGTTAGTATGTGCCGTGTCGGAGCGTGGTAATTCAATGGTACGGTTGTATCATGGTTCACACGACTAAAATCTGAAATGTAAGCACATAACCTTATTTATTTTTAATTTGATTGCAATATACGATATATTCATCCCATGGTCACTCAATATATATGATTTAGATACATTTGTTTAAAGAAATATATATGGTGTTGCTCTAATAAAAATCATGCTTGTATGTTAAAAAAAAATTCAAAATCCATTGTTGTTTTCGTTAATTGCATAAAAAGAATAAATGGAATATATATTAAATGTTTTACTCTTTGACTTGACACTAATTTATTTTTGGACAATTCAAAGGCGGTTTATTTCTTCTTAGTTTTGTTCATATTATTTTTAATTAATTGTAATGTACAATTTAAAGGACGTTTTTGGTGATGATTCGTATTTAATTTATTTTTTTATAATAAAATTTGGGTCGTTACAGTATGGTATCAGATATTTAGATTTCACTTTCTGTAGACTCAGTTAAAAAAATAAAAAATATTTGAGCCCCATTATAATGAGACTGGGCAAAAAAAAAAAAAAAAATTATATCACTGTGGGACCAACAAGTTAATGTTTGTTAGTTGTTGCGACTTAAAAATAATTAATTGTTGATTTTGGTAAGTGTAATGGCATGTACCAATTTTCAATTTCCCAAATTTTCCTTCTATCTAATGTAGTGTCATCTACCAATTGGGATGGTCATTTTTGTAAATTAAATTTGTAGAATGGGAGTATTTTGGTACTTCAATCTTTTGACATCGTCTTTGAATTGTAAATACTACAATTTACTAGTACAATGCCTTTTTTAAATGTTTCTTCTATTGTTGCATAATGAGAAATCTCATTAAAATATGAATTTAATGCGATTCAAACAACGGGTATGTTCATAATTCTTTGTACCATAAATGTTGATGTGATTGGCATTAATTTTGCATGATGCCGTCAATAATATATATATATATATATATATATATATAAAGACATAAGTTTAAAGATTATGTAAATCGTTTGAAAAATTTTTAAACATATAATAATATAAAAGATTATTGGCACTCAATCACCATCAATCGACCACCTCCGACGGCTCTAAAGTATGTAAAGGAGTAAGAAGATGGATTTATTAAAACTTTTTGAATAACTTAAATCTTTTAAATTGCATACTTTAAAATTTTAAGACATGTATTTTTTCGCTAAATTTATGATATGTATTATGATAATATACCACATAGAGGATTTGATGCTAGATGTGACGGGTGATTGATATAGGGAATGACACCACTTATCCACACAATTTTTATGCGTAACTTAGTACGGGCAGTACCAGGGGCGGATCCAGGACCGGATTTCAGACCGAACAAATACGTAAAAAAAATAAAATTACACAAGAAAAAAATTAATGGGCTGGGGGCTGTAGCCCGGCTCAGCCCCCCCTAAATCCGCCCCTGGGCGGTATAAGAGTTGAACAGACAAAATCAAGTTCCTCCACTAAAAATTGCACCACCACCCAAAATGCACATCCATTTGTCCTGGGAGCTATCTCAGTGGTTGAAAAATTTCTTAGATACCAGCCTCCTACTTTCAACGGTAGTTTCGACCCACTGGCTGATGAGAAGTGGATTAGAGGTTTGGAACGCATCTTTCAACACATTGCTTGTACGGACGCACAGAAGATACTATGCACAAAGTTTATATTTGTTAGAGAAACCAGTCACTAGTGGGAGTATATCTCACGAACTAGGACTGAAGGGCACCTATGTAACCTTACTTGGGAACAGTTTAAGGATAAAGTAATGGCAAAGTACTTTCCAAAGGCTTTTAAAGACTTCAAGGAAGCAAAGTTTCTACAGTCAGGAAAACTTGTCATTTACTGATTACGAAAGACAGCTTGAGCAACTCTTAAGGTATGCACCGCACTTGATAGATATAATAGTTAAGAAGATCAGGAGTTTCGAAAATGAACTTCATCAAGATCGGCATGATCATTATGTCTCATCATTTCACTTCTTATCGAGAAATTTTATAGAGGACGCATGTTGTTTCATACCAAAGGGCTACATTTTGAGTAGTATGCCCAACAGAGCAACGAGTCATTGGGAAAAAGAAAATAAAATGATCAGAGCAAGGACAAACGATGGCTGAATAAAAGACCAAACACAAGAGTTTATATTAGTGGGAGTATTACATCATGTCCGAAGCGAAATAAACCCCAAAGGGAGTAATGTTTATTTAGGAAGAACATATGTTTTCAGTGTGGTAAGCCGAGATACATTGTGTTACACTGTATAGAGCCTTTATAGAAGAAGAATGATGATCAGGATAAGAAAGGAAAGGGAAGAGCCCGTATTTTTGCACTGAACCGCAAGAAGTTGAGCAGATTCCAAATGTGTTAGCAGGTATTATATTATTATGGGATATACCTGCTTATGTTCTCTTTTACTCTGGAGCTATACATTTTTTTATCTCTACATCTTTCGTCGTTAAGTCTAACACTATATATGTGAAAACGGATAGCGTTAGAAGTTAGCATCCACTTAGAAAGAACTCTTTGTACAAATCAAATAATTAGGCTATTAAGTTAGAGAATGACGGAAAGGTACTAGAGACGAATATATACTTTTTAGAGATGAAAGATTTTGACATTATACTAGGCATGGACTAGATGGGACATAATCACGCGACAATCTGATATCACGAGAAAGAAGTAATATTTTGTAGACCAAGATTAGAGGAGTTTTGTTTTCTTGGAACAAAGTTCATGCCTCTACCTCGTCTCGTATCAGCTTTACAAGCGGAAAAAATGTTCAAAAAGGAGTCATGTTAGTAGGGATGACAATTTACCCCGTCCCGCCCCGAACGGGTTGGCGGGGCGGGACGGGGGAGGGTGCCCTGCCCCGCCAAGAATAATAAAAAAATTAATAAACTATAATAAAAATAATTAACTGAAAAAAAAAAGCAAAAAAAAAAAAAACAAAAACTAAACGGGGCCCCCGCCCCGCCCCGCCCCAACTAAGGCAAGGGGGGGCGAGGCTCGGGGTAGGGTCGGGGAGTCGCGGGGCAGGGCGGGGCGGGGCAGGCCCGAACCTACCCTGTTGCCAACACCACATGTTAGGGATTCTTAGTTAATATCATCGGTTCAAAATATATAGAAACAACAGTAAATTATATTAACGTTGTGCGAGACTTTGTAGACGTATTCTCAGAAGATCTACCAAGCATTCTACAAGATAGATGTGGAGTTTACAGTCGACTTAGTCCCCGAAGCAGCACCAGTTTTTAAGGCCTTATACAGAATGGCACCAAAAGAACTTTAAGAATTAAAATTACAGTTGGAGAAGTTGCTTGGAAAAAGGTTTCATTCAACCGAGTACATCTTTTTGGGCTGCTCCAATACTTTTTGTAAAGGAGAAGGATGAGAGTATAAGGATGTGGATTGACTATCGAGAATTGAACCATCTGACTATCTAAAATAGACACCCGCTACCAAGAATAGAAGACTTATTCGACCAGTTAAATGGTGCAAAGGTGTTTTCAAAGATCGACTTGAGGTCGGGGTATCATCAACTGAAGGACAAGGCAAGCGACATACCAAATTGATTTCAAGAATCGCTATGGACATTATGAATTCGCTGTCACACCTTTTGGTTTGACCAATGTTCCAGCTGTATTTATCGATCTCATGAACCGAGTGTTCCATCAGTACTTAGACCAGTTCGTTATAATATTTATTGACGACACACTTATGTACTCTAAAGATATGAAGCAGTATGAAGGACAACTCCGAATAGTACTTGAAACATTGAGGAATGAGAAATTACAAGCCAAATTCAAGAAATACGAATTTTAGCTCGATCGAGTGGGTTTTCTTGGTCATGTGGTTATGACTCAGGGTATTGAGGTAGATCTACTTAAAGTGAAAGCATTGACAAATTGGCTTAGACCGATTAGTATGGGTGAAGGTCGCAGTTTCTTGGGTTTGGCGGCTATTATAGGAGATTTATTAAGGGTTTCTCTAACACAGCGAGGTCGATGACTTATTTAACTAGAAAGAATGTGAAGTTTCAGTGGACAACAAAAATGTGAAAACTGTTTTCAGGACCTTGAACAGAAATTAGTCTCGGTTCCTATATTAACGATACATGAAGGTTCGGATGAGTTTGTAATTTATAGCGACGCCTCCATAAAGGGTTTAGGTTGTGTTTTGACGCAACATGGAAAGATGATTGCTTATGCCTCGAGTGACGATACCTAAAGGCTCTGATGGGTTTGTAATTTATAGTGACGCCTCCAAGTAGGGTTTAGGTTGTGTTTTGATGCAACATGGAAGAGTAGTTGCTTATGCCTCGAGACAGTTGAAGCTATATGAACATAACAATCCAAGGTACGGTTTGGAGCTTGTAGCGGTAGTTCACGTCTTAAAGATATGGTGTCACTATCTGTATAGAGGGAAGTGTGAAATCTATACGGACCACAAGAGTCTCAAATACTTCTTTAGACAGAAGGAGCTGAATATGAGATAGGGGAGATAGTTGGAATTAGAGATATATTATGATAGTACAATTATTTACCATCCGGGTAAGGTTAATGTAGTCCCAAATTTCTTAACCAGGAGGACGGGATCACAGTTAGCATCTTTTCCCATGGTGCAAGAATATGTGATAAAAGGACTTTGAGAAACTGAGATTGGAAGTCATCACACCGCCGACTCAGACTACAGTGAGAATAAAAGCATTTATGATTTAACCTTCTCTTCGATATCGAATCAATGAAGTACAGGATAAGGATTCACAGAATATTAAGGTTGAGGTTGGTACAAACAAACATATAGGATGCATTTTAAAGGAAAATTGTGTGTACCTAAGGATGAAAGTATAAGAAATGAGATATTGGAAAAAGGCTCACTCCACTAAGTATGCTGCACATCCATCGGTATGAAAATGTATCGAGATCTTCGAGATACATTTTGGGAGAGAAACATGAAAAGAAGAATTGGTTTCTTCATAAAGAAATGTATTGTCAGTCAACAGTTTAAGACAAAATGACAAAGGCACATCATGACTACTGAAGTCGTTAGATATTCCAGAACGAAAATGACAACACATAGTGATGGACTTTGTGATAGGTTTTCCGAGATCACTAAGAGGTCACAATGATATATGGGTAGTGGTTGATCGTTTGACGAAGTTAGCCCACTTTTTGCCAATCAAAGTAAACTTCAATATGGAGTAACTCATAAAGTTATATGCCAAAGAGATACTCAGATTACATGGATTTACAGTCATAATTGTCTCAGATAGAGACTCGATGTTCACATCGAAATTTTGGGGAAGCTTGCAGGTAGCCATGGGGACGAAGATGAAGTTTAGTATTGCTTATCATCCACAGACGGATGGACAATAAAAAAAAAACTATTCAAACTCTTGAAGATATGTTGTGGGCATGTGTTTTAGATATTGGTGGTAGTTAGGAGACACATCTATCGTTCGTGGAATTTGTTTACTACAATAGCTTTCAAGCCACTATAGGCCTGGCCTCGATGAAGCTCTTTATGGGAAGTGCAGACACCCTATCCATTGAGACGAGGTCGGGGAGAATAAAATTTTGGGTCCTGAAATCATAGAACAAATAGTTGAGGCGGTTGATAAGATCTGAGCAAGAATAAAGATAACACGTGACCAACAGAAAAGTCATGTTGGTAGTAGAAGAAATGATTTAAAATTTCAAGTGGATAACAAAATTTTTCTAAAGGTAGCACCAATGAAGGGTGTATTAAGATTTGTAAGAAGAGGAAGTTGAGACCACTGTTAATTAGACCTTTCGAAATTGTTAAAATGATTGGTATTGTGGCTTACCGACTTGCCTTACCATTTGAACTCGAAGCAGTACATAATGTGTTTCATGTTTCGATACTCAAAAAATATATTCATGGCCCCAACCACGTGGTAAGTTATTAGACTTTGGATGTATAGAAAGACTTGTCATATGAAGAAGTCCCAACGATGATTTTGGATAGAAAGGTGCACCAATTTAGAAATAGAAAGGTTTCTTTGTAGGGATGGCAACGGGGCAGGGCCGCTAAGCAATTCCCAGCCCAGCCCCGTCCCCGCCCCGTTCCCCGTTTAAGGCGGGGCGGGGACGGGGCGGGGGGTCATTCCTCGTTTACCCCCCCGTTTAATTTTTTTTTTTTTTAGTTTTTGATAATTTATTTTTATTGCTCTCATTCATTAGACTTAGACAAATAATTTTGATTGCCATTTTTTATTAGAACTAATGAANCGTTTAAGGCGGGGCGGGGACGGGGCGGGGGGTCATTCCTCGTTTACCCCCCCGTTTAATTTTTTTTTTTTTTTAGTTTTTGATAATTTATTTTTATTGCCCTCATTCATTAGATTTAGACAAATAATTTTAATTGCCATTTTTTATTAGAATTAATGAAAATTTCAATTTAAAGTATTGAATTAAAAAAAAACAAAAAATTAAACGGGGCGAGGGCGGGGCGGGGGGCCCGTTACCCGTCCCCGCCCCGAATACCTGATTAAGCGGGTTTCCCCGCCCCATTCGAGGCGGGGCCCCTCGGGTATCGGGTTTGTCGGGTTTTTTTGTCATCCATATTTCTTTGGTCAAAGTTCAATGGCGATCATGGAATTGACGAGTTGATTTGGGAGAAGAAAGCTGGTTTAAAACCAAGTATCAAAGACTCTTCTATTAGCCAAGTAATTTTCAAGGAGGAAAATATTTTAAGGATGGGAGATTGTAAAGCTCGGAAAATTTTATAAAATATAATTTATTTTTCTTGATGATATATTTTTTGTTTGAAAGACTAATACGTAATGGGTTTTAAATTCGCATATTATCTAGAGTCAAATAATTAAATTTTGATAGAGCTAGAATTAGTATACAATTTTGGGTTCATTTGGTAACTCGTATTAAATAATACACATTGGACTCGAGAAATAATTATTTCGAATAAGTTATGCCCATGTTATTGAGGTTGAAAGACATTACCTTAATTTGTGATTAATTAAGTTAATATTGATTTAAAAATCTTTCCAATTTAGCCGTGTGTACTTTTAGTTGAGATATAAATATTTTTTTTAGTTGGTTATTATTTGTTTTTAAATTGGAAAGATAAAGTATTTTTTTATTAATCAAAGGTTTGAATTATCTATTATACAATATATTCTGTGCAATTTTCTTGGCATAGTGCACGGCAATCATGACTTTGTGCTACCAATGTGTCAACTGTCCTTGAGTGAAATTTGGTAAATAGCCTTGTTTGAGTTTGAAATGAAATGCAGACAAGTTTATAATTAAAAGATAAATCAGTAAATTGAGCCAATTACATGGAAAATGCGTGGCTTTATGATGTAATATAAATGTTTTAGATGGTTCACACGTATATCTCACATGGAATGATTATGGTATATCTTAAATAAGTACTCCCAATTCGGAATAATAGATGGAAGATATTTTTACCAGATGGAACACTTATATAAACACAACAACAGAGAAAAGGTTTTGGGAACGTGAAATAATTGTTTTTATTCGAACAATTCTTTTTATCAATCAAGGTAGGATTTCAATGTGTAAGTGGTTTGTCTTGTTTAATTTTTTTTACTTCTTGTTAATAAATATTGTGTTGATGAATTTACACAATATGATATGATATATGATAATGGTCATCTGGTATAAATGATATGAAGTGTTATAAGCTCTTATCGGATTTTAAGATTATGATATGACCCTATAATTATTTTGATGCATGAATTGATATTTTTATGGGACTACACAATACTTGTATCCTACTGAGTATTCCGATATACTCACTACTTTCCTACCTTACCTCACAGGTTAGTATGGGCCGTGGTGGTTCGATGGTGTGGTTGTGCCTCAATTCATAGGACTAAGATCTGAAATTTAAGCACCTAACCTTATTTCTTTTTAATTTGATTGCAATTGACATTTACTTTTAATTAAATGCTCGGACATGTTTGTTTAAGTGCAATTTTTTACTTTCTAGTAAATTAATTAGTACTTCCATTTCCCTCAATGTTTAAGTTTTTGAGAGCTTCTTATTTGAATTTATAATATTTTGGTGTGAATTCAAAGTTGTTCACCTTTTTACAAATCTAATTGTCCGCCGTACACATCCATAATGATATATTCATCCGGTCACTCAATATAAATGATTTAAATACATTTGATCAAAGAGATATATATGGTGTTGATCCATGAAAAGAATAAAACTATATGTACAGAAAAACCACTTACAGAATTGTTATAGAATAAAAACTTTTCAAAAATACCCTTTTAGATAGAATTTGCAATCATAGTCACTACAATAATATAAATACTTTAATTAAGCCCCTAAAAATTTATGGATTCAAAATCTTTAATAGATTTAACTCCAAATATTAGACAAGACTTTATCGATTTAAGAACAACAACAAACAATAAATTATATAATCAGAGAGAAGATCTAAAAGAATTTTTTATAAAATATTTAGATCCAAAATTAAAATATAAAAGTACTTATATTTCTAAACAAGCAATTAAATTTGAAAAAGATATAAAAAAACTAATTTTTGATCTAGAAAGAATGATTGTTGAATTAGATAAAGTTATTGAGGAAAGAACTTTAATAAAAGATAGTCAATTTTATACATTTTATGATAATCTTTTAAAATTTTATGAATCTATCTAAGATATTGAAAAATAATGACTAATAAAAAACCCAAATCTAAAAGAGAACCATATAAAATTAAGAAAATTATGAAAAAACAGAAAGAAATTAATTTTGAAGATGAATTTGATAAGATTGTATATCAACAACAATTAAATGCATCCCAAAGAAT
>CAIGRP010024443.1:0-15314 GCA_903798385.1 Fraxinus cuspidata | reverse complement strand
GAGAGTAACTATAAAAGAATGTGAAATTTCAGATGCATTTCTTTCCTGGGTACAAATATTTGATCTCCTGTCTTTCTTGTCTTTGTACAAGTTTTCTAGTTGGAATCGGAAAACATGTATGATTTGATTCTATATTTTAAAAGTGCCTCTAATTATTGCTTTGACCATTTGCTTCCATACTATACACTAAAAGAATCGTATAGCTGAACTAAAATTTATTGAGAACAAGGCTTAGTTTGTTATCGTACTATGTATAGTAAAAGATTGAAAGTAAAGATATGTCATGCATCAAATATGAGTACTGTTGCTTATGGATGGTCAAATAGTTAACTTGGAAGAGCTTCAATACGTGTGTGAGTTGTGCCTGCCTGTCTTTTTGCTATTTTGTTTGCTCAGCTCCTCCTTTTATCAATTGAGTCTTGGTTCATGTATCTAGTCCATTCCTATCACACTATGCAATCTACATAATTTTATTGATAATTTGGAAGTGGCTTGCAACATGGATGATCATTATAACGTGTGAAGAAAATTTGTGTAAAAAATCAAAAATTGAATTCTCTTTACGTAAAGGGTTACCCTTCTTCCTAGCCTTTAAATTCCCTTTCCTCCAATACATCCTTTGTGCCTTCTAACTTAAAGAAAACTAGAGCAATGGAATATTTATTCATCCACTTGAGGTGTGAACCGTAGCTGAAAAATTGCCAATCACTAAATCCTCCCAAAGATGAAACCAAGTTCACTTCCCCCTCCCTAATATTTTACTACTTCAAACTTCTCCAATAGTTCTCTGTACCAAGCCTTATGCATCTGCACTGTTGCTTCAATGGCACAAAACTCATTTTAGGCATTTTTGCATTTAAGTGTCATTTAAGGTTTTCCAGAATTTCGCAGTTCTATTTTCATACCAACATTCTTTCTTTATGGCTTGACATACTCTTAAACTCAAATTCCAGGGACCTCATCTGCTTGCTCCAACAGGGAGTGACCTAAGACGTCATGGCCAAGTAGGTACTGTGTTTGCTGGATATCACTATGACCTTAACTTCCTTACAATTCATGGAAGAAGTAGATTCCCAGGTCTAAATATTTGGCTAAGAAATGGGCAAAAAATGGAAGTGAAGGTTCCTGTGGGATGTCTCCTCATTCAAACAGGAAAGCAGGTAGGATTTCCCCAGTTCTGACTATTGTTAAGATCAGATGATTTTAATATCTAACGATTTACTTGTGGGATTAAGCCAGCTGTTTTGTTGTTTATTTCGTTATAAATGAAATTATCTATATATCAGAAGATAATTTGGTTATGATTATATTATGGGTTCAATTTAGCCATTTTATTGTTCATTCCCTTATTGATCATATATAATTGGCCGTATATGAGAAGATAATTTGTTTAATTAAATTTAACCCTATCATATCCTCAATAATAGAACATAAGATAATTTGGTTATTTTTTCATGGGTTTATCTGGCTTATTTGTTGTTCATTCCTTTATTGGTCATATATAATTGGCCATTTATGAGAAGATAATTTGGTTAAATTATTTTAGCCTCCAATCATACCCTCAATTATACAGCGGAATACTTGCATGTACTGGATGTCAGTTAAAATGTCAATTTTATTGGGATCGTGTATGTTCAGTGAAGCGTTCTGTTTCCTTTTGATTAGGTTAGTACAGAAACAGAAATAATGTTTCTAAAAATCTTTCCCATCTTTTTTCCTCTTTGGTTTCCAATCCAACTTTTGAGCAAGAATTTGTAACTTTTAGTTTTCTTTCATCTTTTATACTGATGAAGTCTTTATCAGTGGAGATAATCAATGCTCTTTTGAGCCCTCACTTTGTATTAATATATATGCAGATAGAGTGGTTGACTGCAGGAGACTCCATAGCTGGCATGCATGAGGTTGTTGTGAATAACCGGACAACTGATGCAATCAAACTAGCCTTGGAGCAAAACCGCAGCCTTTGGAGAGTGTCCTCAACGGTGAGTTAAGTCATGAGGTTGCATTCATTTTGATTTTTCTCATTTTCTGCTTTGTAGTTTTAGTTTATCATGGTCACCACGACTTCAATTGTTATTAATTGACTTTCTCTTGATCTTTTGTAGCTTTTTGCACACATAGCATCAGATGCTGTGTTAAAACCTCTAGGCCACTTTGCAGAATCCCCCCTTGCCAGCAAGTATCCTCCCATGCATGCTGGAGAGTTTGTCGAACAAGAGCTTGCTGTCATTAATCTCAAAGGCAGTAAAGGCGACCTTTGATAACTTATAACAGCTTGAATGTGGTTCTTTTAATGCCAGTAACACTTGGAGATTCAAGTATTTGGTGGGCAGATAGCAGGAATGCTGGATTCAATCAAGTCATTCAATTTCTTAGTTTCCCTAAATTGTTTATAAGACACGCTGTATGAATGTGCTCAATAATTTTACCCTCAAAGTTAATTGTTGAGAGAGCAATTTATTATTTTTGTTTCCAATGTTGAAATGCTGGCCTTTTCTTCCCACTTGATTTTGTGCAGTCTATTCCATTACAACGCAAAACTGATGAATCATGTTTGGTGTACAATGTTGTTGACAACATGCCACGTACCATGTTATTATTAAACAGTTCAAAAAATAATTTATCTTTTTAACCAGCACTTTTTAAAAAACAATGTTGTGAAAAAACATTGTACAAATAGATTATCCCAAAACTGATAAATAACATAGCCTTCGCCTAGTCTGCAGGTCAAAATGTGTATTTTAGACTCTAATCTACAGGTGGTGCACATATCAACAGGAAGCTGCAAATTGGAATTTTCTTCAGAATCTCACATTATGTGGTTTGAAAATCATTGACTCCTTCGTATAGGAGGGCCATCTCATGAAATGTGAGTGTTGTAACTGTATGGAAAGGTGCCAAAATCATGTCAACGCTGTAGAGCAGAGTTAGCTAACTCTTCCAGGTGACATGAATCAAATGTGACATAGTGTTGGGTAAGAAATATGAACTAGCATCAGTTGGATACAAAACAAAGTTTGGTAACCTAGATGACATTTTGCTATAAGTTTCAGTTACTGGTATTGGATTTCACCCAAGCCTGAAAACATGAAATTCTACAAAACAAACACCCTGCTGACTTTGCTGTTGCTTGAGTTTGTGATGGCTAGTCAAGTGCAGGAAAGCAATGGACAGATGAGTTGTGGCAGCAGTTACTTCTCGACACTCGTTCAGCTGATACCTTGCAGGGCCTCAGTGATTCCATTTATACACATGCCTCCAACTGAGGCTTGCTGTGCTGCCATTAAAGCTCTAGGCCAGCCTTGTCTGTGTGCACTTTTGAATGGCCCGACAATTTCAGGAGTGGACCGGAACATGGCCATGCAGCTTCCTGATAAGTGCATGGCCAACTTTGAACCATGTAAAGACTCTCTCTCTCTCTCTGTTCCATTGTATTGTCTCTATTCATATCTTTTTCTTTTTGTCTGTACTTGCTTAGAGGAAAGATCTTCTCTTGTTTGAATTTAGCATTGTTCTACATAAATTGAGTTATGTTTGCCCTTTTCTTTATGCAGGTCAAATTACGAAGTAAACTGCAAAAAGCAGTGGAACAAGTTCGCGAATAAGTGTGTGGAGGGCTACTAATGAGCCTTATGTAGTTTTCTTTAACTAGTAATCATATAACAGACAATTGTATTAAAAACCAGAGTCAAATCCTAGAAGCTCTGTGTTAATTGATGTGTGGATTTTTCTAGTACATGTTGTTCTCTCTTTTCTTTCTGAGATATATTAGCTCCATGATAGCAATTATTTCCCCAACATTCAAATTGCCCCAAAAGAAATCTGAGAGGAGAAATTCTATTAGCTCTATTAATACACAACAAATACAATGAGTCTTGACCCTAGTCTAGGAAAAGACATGATCTTCTACGTACATTTGTACAAGTAGAAGGAAAATATAAATCAACATTCTTAACACTCCAGATGGTGGAAAAACATCTTGCTTGACAACAATACGATAAATGATTTACTTGGAAATCCTTTTGTGAGCACGTCCGCAAGTTGTTTACAAGAGGATACATAGTGAATAAGATACAATTTTTATTCCCCAATTCAAGTTTGAAAGGCGTACAACTTTCAAATGCTCGGTCCAGTCACGATGAACAAGATTATGGACTATATACAGAGTAGATTTGTTATCTCAGTACAACATCATCGATTCTTTCACTTCTACTTTTAAATCCAAGAGAATGATTTCAACCAAAGCAGCCATAGCCCTAACTTCTGTCTCTGCATTAGAGCGAGCAACCGATGTTTCTTGCTTCCATGTAATAAATTTTCTCACAAGAAGATACAACAACCAGTACTTGACGTTCAATTGACAATGAATTTAGCCAATCAAAATCTCCGTTATTATTATTTTTGAAATAGAAACCCTTGTCTGGTGTGCCTTTTTAAGTATCTAAAGATTCCATAAACTGATGATATCTTAGAGGAACGTGCATGAATTGATTTATAACACTTACTACACAGGCTATACTTGATTTTGTATGTTACAACTTTGACTTTTCAGATACATCTCTTCATCCTTCTTGAGGTTTGTAGGCTTGATCTTGAGATTTTGGGTGCCCTATATGACATTAAAAAATAGTACCCCTTTCATATAATTAAAAATATATTAAGAAAAAATATATTTCATTAATATTATTTTGTGCAAAAAACGACATTTAAATATATATATATATTTCATGTCGTGAATAAGAAAAGTACAAATAGATATATTGTTAATATGCACACTAATTTCATTTTCCTTAAGCCCGACACTACTCAAATCGCTAAATCCTTCATTTTATTAACAGACCTTTTTGTAAATCTCTTTTAAGTAACTTGCAATAAAAACAAGAACCAATGATCTTGTGTTGTGAAACCAATGATCTTGTGTTGTGAATAAAGTTAGTTATTTGTTTCTTGCACTTGAAAATTGAAAAGAGTCATGTATACAAACTGTAATTTGGAAAGATTCTCAGATGTAGAACTTACATTTTCATTAGCAAATCCAAAAAGAATGTCAATAATTTACATAAAAATAAGAGTGAATCAGGAAATTGCTGACTGACTAAAAGTTTTATGAACAAGTGTTTATCATATCCTCCATATACTTGAGCCATCCGAAAACTCATCGAAGCATGGAATATCTGTGAGAAGTAAATGAGTATGAGAATGTTAAGTACAAATGTTAACCCTTTACTACCCATTGACTATAACCTAGAAAATCTACACTTTCACATTTTCTTACCTTCTTTAACCCTGTTAAAATCTAATTCAGTTTCCATTTGCATCTCTACGATTTCTTCCTGAATGTCCCAAAACGACTCTACCTTGATGATGAAGACGGCCAGTCAGTGACACGTTAGAGTTGCCGTTATCTTCATTATAATCATCATCACCTTGATCAGTGACACATTAGAGTTGCCGTTATCTTCATAATAATCATCACCACCTCAATCAAAGTAATCAGAAGCGCCTCTACCAAACGCATGGTCAGAATCTCTATGCAATCTTATACCTGCAGAACTCCAAAAAATGAAAGAAGCGCATTAAATTGCGATCAATTCCCTCTTCGAAGCCCTCGTCCTGCTCAATGCCATCTGCATCATAATGCTCCTCTTCACCTGAATTGAACCCATAACGACTTCCTTCAATCACATAATCACCAAAGAACACAGCTCCCGGCACTGATGACCTTATTGTGCTCATGACATCTTGTGTCTCTCTCTCACACTCCATCCTTCTCCACTTCTGTTCTAGAACAGGATCCAACTTACGTGGCTTAGCGGAAGCGCGCTCTACTTTCACATGCTTCCGCAGCTGTTTGTATGTTCCAACAGACGAGCAGTTATCTTGCATGCAGCTCCGCTTTTTGGCATTGAGATGTTCTCGTGCAGGCTCAACGACAGTCCATCCCTTCACCTGGCCACGAAAAAGGGGACATGCAAGCTCCGTAACCTCACAATTCTCGACACTCCTGTTAGATAATGGACCCATGACTTGACTATTGAGTGAATCATGGCCAGGTGAACGGGTTTCTGGATGAGTTACTTTTGTGTAGGCTTTCTTGTACTGATCAAGGCAGTTGGAATAGCGGAAGCTGTTCCCACACATGTAAGGCCGGCACCCTTTGTCGTGGGAGGTACATAATAGAACAACAGCATTATGGGGACACTCCATACAGAACAGGTTGCATCTTCCCAGTCTATCTTATCAAAGATTTTGGAGCACTTCTTTTGTTTTGTCCACTGAGTTTGATTGGTAGCTGGCAGAGGGTATGGGGTTGACCTGCACTGTCTTGGAGCAATCCCTCGTCTTCCCTGGTAAGTGGTACCTTTTCACATTTCCTGAATAAATCTGCACACCAGAGTGGAAACTCTTTTAATATGATGGATACTTTCCCATTTGAGTAGGAAATCACCATGATAAAGCAATTCAACTGAATAGTCAAAGTAAGGGAAAGGAGACTGAAAGGGATCTTGATTTATAAAAATACAGTATGAAAGGGACCTTGATTTACATAAGCATATTAGTCGTCATTTTGGAGACTGAAAAGAAATCCGAAGGGAATCCTGCATCAAGCAACACTCATCCTCTCTATTTCTCTCCCTCTCCGTGGAGAAAATGATAGGAAGCAAAATTTTAATTTCAATCTTTTATCTTCACCTAGAAGGCTAGAATAACATTGCCTTGATATGGTTGCAAAATTTTAATTCCATTGATAGAACTTTCCAAGATAAAGAATTTATATAGCTGGCTAAGTTTATTGAGATTAAAACAGTAGTTTTTATCATTTCTAACAATTAGAAAGCCCTAAAAATTGGGGACAAAGGAAATAATTGCAATAAGTCAAAGCTTCTATTATTCCCAAACAAAGAGAGAGAAAATACGATATATAGGAACTAAATTAATCAAACTCAATTCGGTTATGGTGGTAGACTCCGCTCAAAAAGAATAGTTCAATGGAGGGGGAGAATCAAGTCAATAACAGAATTATTTTGGTAGATTTGAGGGTAATAGAAAAACTCAATGACATTATCCAAACATTATAAATTCACATGATTCACCCCTTCCCTACTGAACAGAGTAGTTCATCAGTTGATCAGACATCAGAGATTGAAATATTCACGCATCAAGACTTTTTTACGCAACCAATTATAAGAACACTATGAAAGATGGAATATTGACAAATAGCTCACGTATTTCTGAAGTTATTTGACAAATTTCTGCTTAAACTCAGATGATATGCCCCCCCAAAAAAAGTAATCAAGATCAATATTTATAGTTGGATTACCAATGTATTGAAGATGCAGTCAGCAACAAACAAAATGAATAAATTACCTTCAGCCACTGATTGAATTCCGTAAGAGGCGAAGAAAGTATCCATGAGTCGCACAGAAATCCTTCCAATGAATACTTGCCGAAAAAAACCCCCAAAGAAAAGTACAAATAATTCAACACTTCCCAGAAGACACTCTTTCGAACAGTTACATTTCAACCATTACAATTCAAACTGTAAAGTTCAACTAGAAAGTATTGTCCAACAATCATAAACTGAAACCCAAATGAACATGTAAAGAAGCCCATAGAAAATGCAGTTTCACTTTTAGAAAATAAAATTCAATTAATCCAAAATTAAGAAGAACAAAACCGACCTTGCTGTTCGAGCAAGGAAAACCTGGATCCTAAGATAGAGGTATTTAACTGTTTATATAAGTCCAACAAACAAGATTCAACCTTTACGTGTACTCTACAAGAAATTTAGATGTTCAAATACTACACACATATTTATGCTAACAGCTAGCCAGATTAGGATAACTTAATAAGAATCATCAAAAACACAAATCAACGTGCCACGAACCACTAATCACGCGAGGCGGCAATTAGGTAAATAAAATAATGTCCTAAAATATAAATAAGCTCGGCCTTGCAGAGAAAAAAAATGATAAAAATTATATATTAACCAAAACGAATAAATTAACGAACAATACAGAGCTTGAAGCCTAAAAAAAAAATTATTAAATAACTATTAAAGCACATGCTTCATCCAACATCCCTAATTGGTTAATTTATTCCATGAAAATAAAACAAAAACAAAATCAAAATCAATGAAAGAGAGAAATGTTCATACCGTACCAGAGGATTTTGCTTGGACTGGACGGATAACTTTAGAGAGAGAATGGATAATAAAATGGTTTTGGAGATATCAAGGGAAATTAGTGCGCGGGATTTCCAATTTTATCAGTGAGAGAGAAGCTAATAAAACTGAAGTAAATGGTAGAAGAAGAAATAAAGAGAATTTTTAAAAATTTAATTTAAGGCTCTGTTTGTTTGTCCCCATTAAGTAAATGGCTTTTCTGCTTATAATAATATGGACACAGAGTAATTTAACAAAAGATATCGTAATTTGTTTTTAAATTAAAATGCGCATTTCAATGGACGTGGTATCCAACACTCATTTCATCCATATAAATTCTTTCGTAAAGGAGGCTCGATTTATCTTTTCATCTTTATCTTCATTTTATAAGGTAATAAATTACCCGAAGCGTAGTTTTGTGTTGGTCAAATAAAGTCTAGTTTGCCACTAATTTTTTGCAATACTCACTTCAACGCAAGACTATCATGAGATGGATTAGAGAAAAATAAGTTTGGTTGGATTAAATTCTCAGAGATTCAATACTTTTTTTTTAATGAAATAACGAAATTTGATCCAACTAACACTTGGAGGGGATGAGCAAATGTAATACACTGAATTTAAATTTACCAACCAATTAATTGCAACAAGCCACAATTGACGGATCTGGATGATTTAAATCACTTATCTAAATACTAGATATCAATCAAACAATTTAAATCAATACTTAAAAGTGAATCACACCCAGATTTGTTTACTAAAGAAACCCCATGAAAAACTCTTTTAAGAGTAAAAACTTTCGGGCAAATTTGTCAATAAATAATTCACTATAAAAAAATAACTTATAATATTGGTCCAGATATAACTAAATTTTAGTAGACTCTGACTCTCAATTTGTAATTATCGAAGAACTATTGATTGTACGCTTCAACACTAGTTCCAGAACCTCTAGATTCTTTTTTTCCTTGTGGATTATCACGAACGAACTCGTCCTTCACAAATCGGAACTCCGGTCTCTTTTTCGAATCTTCAAACTCTGACGATGATTGGAAGTGGTTTCTTCGATGTTTTGAGAATTTGGGATTTTTGATGTTTGACGTGATTGATCAAGAGATCGTTTAATATGTTTTTGATCTTCAATAATGTATTATCTTGAATGAAAAGAGGTTCAACCAACTAGAGGGGCTAAGTATGACGTGAGTATTTATAGTTGTTTGGGGTTGAAAGGAATTGAAAAAATTGTTTAAAATCGCAAATTAAGGTTTGCTGTATAAACTCATCGCTTGAGCGCCTGCTAGGCAACTAGCGAGCAGTGCAATTACTACAAAAATTGCCTGAGCAATCCTTCAACGAGCAGCGGATCTCCTTTCTTGATTTTCTTGACCAATCTTTCACATATTTTAGGACTACCAACCCCCAACAACTTTGACTCTTATTACAACTTAATAACTTACTGTTTTGGATACGAAATTCGCATTGTCACTCCCAGAATTGCTTTGAATCTTTTTATTTTTCGTATTTACAATGTAATCATATTCTTAAAAAGTAATATAACTAAAAAAAATTAATTAATTAAATGGAATGGAACGGTAAATGAAGAAATTTAAATTAGTGTCCCGTCCCCACTCCCACCTTCGAAATCCTCAACGATGCATGGATAGGGATGGTTACCCAGTTCCAAGCCCAATTGAGCCCGTTGCCATCCCTGTTCATCAGTAAAATTATTTGTTGATCTTGAACTATTCAATTAAACAAATAATAAAAAAATCACGAATAACGTTAATAATCAAAAAATATTTGCATTGCTACATTTAGCACCGGTTTGACGACCATATTTTCCCAACTCTTTTTTCTAAACATTTTTAACTACGCATTCACACAATAAAATATTTTGCACACAACTACCCACGTATAGCAAATAAATAAAGATAAAAAAAAAGGAGAAATTTGTGATTATATAAAAAGTAATTTTGAAGAATGTGTGTTTAAGACATAAAAAATAAAAAATAATAAAAAGGAAAATGAGAAAAATATTTTTTTAAAAAAATAATGTATAGTTAAAATAAAAAATGAGTGCAAAGAAAAAGTGAATTTCATATAACCACTTTCAAACAAGGGATTAGGTTAGAGGTTATTTCACGTGACATTATTTGTAAAACGATGCAATTGAGTTAAATCAAAACTCAACCTTACTTATACAGAAGTAAACAAATATCAAATGAAAAAAAAATATATTGTAAGATTGAAACAACCTAATGAAAAGTCGCTTCCTAAATTGAAAAACTAAGAATTAAGAACCTTTAGTAGAATCATCTCCAGGAAGATCATCTTCATCATGGTAAATATTCTCTGCCATCTGCCAAATTTGTAGTATGTTATCCTCAGCTACACTAGCAACAACCCAGTCCTGACAGGGGTTCCATGAGAAGTCTGAAATTTTACTAGTGTGACCACCATGAATAAATAACAACTCCGGGGGGCCATCTTCAGCATCCTCCGGTGTCTGTTCTTCATCGATCCTAGTAAACAAGAAAAGTGAAAAGTTAGAGGGTTCAGCAATTTTCATCTGCGGATCTCTCTAATTAATGAACTATACCAGTGCCTCAAATCAGATGAAATTGTCATAAATTTCGTGTGTATACACAGGATAAATAAACTTGCAAGCGTTATGGAAATTCATCAAGCTTGCCTCCATCAATCCACAAGTTTAATAATTAGATAAAAGGATCAAAAAAAAGAAGAAAAAGATTTATAAGACCACGGTAAAGTAACATGTGAAAAGGTTGAGAAAGAATCCATGAGAACTGGAGTGAACAGGTAGCAAACTGAGGTGACTGCGAGGAAGAAAATGGCAACTTTATCTTTCATTATCCAGATTAGATTGCTCGAAAAACCAACAAGGCACATGGTATGGTAAAACCCAAAATATATAGAAATCCTATGTACAGGGTCAATATGAGAAGTGGTGAGAAGCTCTTGGAAAAATTAACAAGAAGAAAGAATCCTCAATAAGAAGTCAAAACTAGAAATATCATAGCTTCAAATACACGACACTAGAATCTTTCACATGCGATCTCATAACAAATTAGCTTTCTCATTACATTCAAATTACCTGCTAAGATCCCACACCATGATCCTCCTACCGAGACAACAAGAAGCTAAGATGGTCTCATTCTTTGGATTCCATCCAACCTGGAAAACCTCTTCCCTGTATTGCAATGATAGTAGTATTAAGTTAATAAAAATATCGATTGACCAATTCATGCACACGTTCTTATAAAGTATGCCCCTGTTTGGTGGCCATTTCTTTTGGAAATACATTGTTTTGAATACTTTTGGAAAATGTGTAATTAAAAAGTAGGGAGAAGTTTTGAATTTACGTATAGAATATTTTGTTGTGCGAATATGTGGTTGAAAATGGGTATGTAAAAAAAAGAGTTTTGAAAGAATGGGAGACAAACATAGGCTATATATTATGTGATTAAACGAGATAGTCAATGGACAGATTGACAATTAGTAAAATCATTGAAAAGCCGAAAGCAAGAAATATCTCTTACTTGTGACCATCAAAGGTGTGGAGCACAGTAGAAATTTTTCGAAGATCAAATAATTTAACAGTCTTGTCAGTTGAGCCCGTTGCCACAACCCACTCATTGAAGGGATTGAAAGCTAAACAGTTTACCTACCAAAAGTCACCCCAAAAAAGGTAATTTACTTATAGTATACAAATGCCAGAACACATAAGCTGGAAAAGATAATTATATAAAGGACCATGTGTCCAAAAGAAAAATCATTGCAGTTTCAAAAATAGACAAGGTCAAATCCAACATGGACAAAACTAATCTCCTTTCCCAGAGAGAAAGGGATGTTTAAGGAAAATATTAAACTAGTTAGATGTGCTGAAAACCAGTACATTAAGAGAAGTACGTTGACTGCCAAAACCATTTATTCTAAGTTCAAAGTAGTGTCAAGAACGGGTTACAATATCAATTCATAAATAGAGATAAATATAGCAGTACAACGCGAAGTGCCTTCAGGAATGATCATAAAGGTCAAGATAAATGCTAATCAACCTAAGCCAATACTATTTCTAATTTTAATATCATGTCTTCACCAGCCTTCTTTAGTGAAAGTAGCATGCTCGTTCTCTGCAGATCTAAGCACTATGTGATTCGTGCGAAGGGAAAAGATGACTACTGTAAACAGAAGTATGACCACGTAAAATTTATCTAAAAGTTGGGAAGACTCGACATGAACTAGAGAATGTCTCTTGCACTTCTATTAGGACTTAATGACCATTTATCTGCCGCCAGTGACAAACAAAACAAAAATCAATCTTCTACTGTTTGTATATGCTAATTCAAATTATACAGCAGTAAACTTAAAGTTGTAACAAAGCATCTGATTGTCTAGAGTTAATATCTTAACTCAAACAGAAAGAGATTACATGGTATCAAATACATTCTCCTTCTATATGGACTTAGAGAGACATTTTAAATCATTTCAAACATGTTTAAAATGTCAGCATCACATTGTCATTAATATTTATGTAGTACTCACAGGATTAATTCCAATATGTTTATCCTTCAAGTGTATAGGAAATTATGACACCCACCTCACTTTGATGAGCAACTACAGATTGAATAGGCTTGCTGACTGATGGAGAACGGAGATCCCATATATGCAGATACTGATCATCCCCAACTGAACCAAACAAGTACTCGTGCCTGTGATGCCATGCTACATCTTCGACAACTCCTTCATGAATCTATCTTAGCATGAATTAGATTGTTATAAACAAAACCACACATGGCAACTTTATGAACTTGGGAATAATATCACAGATGTATAACTTTTTCACACATCTCAAATCAGAGCAAGAATATTGCACTTATAAGCATGCTATTTATTTACTTCATACCTTAAATATCTGCATTGCATCTAGAGCCTTATTTTTGGGAGTTGCATTGATGTCCCACAAACATATTTGGGCATCATCAGAACCACTCAATAAATGACCATGCTTGAATTGACTCCAGGACAGACCATACCCTTCACTATTGTGGCCCCTCAGCCTCAGATCAGGGTTACATGAACTGCCTACAGGGGGCTTAGATGGATGTTTGCTATAATCAAATACATAAACCTCTGCACTAACTGTTTTAGTGGCAATAACAAATGGGTTTTGGGGCATATATCGAGCCCGGTTGACCTCTCCATCATGATTGATTTGTTGGATAATTTGCACCTGCAGAAAAAATATACTCATTATGTAATTGTAAATCACTTACTTGTATAGATAGCAAAGATTCAATTTTTACACAGATGATGGGTTAAATTTGAAAACGAACAACAAACAAAGCATACATTAGATCAAAACTATAATCTGGTTATTCTTGTTGGAAGAGATTGTGGCAAAAGTTTGAATTTTTTATTTTATTTTTTATTTACTTATCAGACAGATTGCAGAATGTCGAAGTTCAGTATCTAAAACAAGTCCCAATTGCATACACATAACTGAATTCCAAAACTTAAGGAGGCAATCAAGCTACAGACAATAAGGTGCCAATTATTATTTGAAGAAATACTTTAAGCTGATCCAAATCCAAAACATCAAATTTTAAAGATGCAAGCATGAAACAGTACCATCTCCACAAAATTCTCAGGAATGGGGAAATTTTCTAATTTATCAGTTTTTGGTGCAATCACCGGATCAAATGTTGTTTTACAAAACCTAAGATTCCCTTTTTTCCTTTGAAGTGTAAAAACAAAATGTCAAGTTTAGCAGCATAAGCTCGAAGCCTTGGTATTGGACTTCAAGAAACACAAATTTGAAAGAAATGAATCATTTCTACCAATAATTAGAGGCCCCAATTCCACAGTACCAAATAACCAATGCTAAACCTAACAACATTTTTTCGTTCTCAAATCCAAGTAGTAATATCAATAGCATTTTTTTTCCAGGCCATAAATATCCAAAGAACGGAATACAAGGAAGGGTTAATAAAAAGGAAAGAAATTCCCCATCAAAAAAATAATAAGATTTTACAAAAAAAAAAAAAAACCTTGCCGTCGGCGCAGCCAAATCCCCCAAAATCTGAGCGGTCATCCTCGTAATGTCTAGCGTCGTTCTCAGCATCCTCGAGGGGAAGCTGAACCTGAGCCAGCATGAGATAATTGGGCTCGTCCTCCGAAGTATGAGTCCCGAGAATCATCTTCTGGACAGAGTAATCTTTCCCCGGCGGCTCCTCCCGGTCCGGCAGCCACTCGACAGTAAGAGACGGCCATTCCAGAGCTTGAGTAATTACCAGATCGTAAAGAAATGGAGTGTTCTTCTTCCAAATTTTGTACTCCTCGTTAATCAGCCGCTCCTCTATTTCCCCCCTAATCTCATCCTCATCTTTCCCCATTCCTAATTCTTTTCTTCAAGAATTCTTCTCTTCGGAACCTGATTGCAGTGATGATTTTCAGGCTTAGAATTCTCTATCAATTGAATGAATTTTCCCTTTCGTTTTCCTTTTTCCAGTTGGGAAGATTTGGAGAAATGGAGGGAATTCAGTAGAAACTTGGCTCCGCTGTCTCATGAGGTTTTCTAAAGTGTTTTAATAGCGGGATGGGTCGAAACTTGGACTCCCAAGCCCAACATAAGAGGAGCCCAAAATCAGTCCCTCCAACATGGGAAATTTTTAGGCGGAAATTATAGAGAGCATTATTTTTTAGTGGAAATTTCACCACATACATTAAAATTATAAAAAAAAATCTATTTTTCCAATTTTTTTATTCCAAAAATACTTGAATATATGAAGTATAAATGATAAATAAAAAATATCCTCACCCTTACACAGGGGCGGACTCAAAAGTTTAAAATTAGAGGGACACAATCGAATTTGCAAAGAAATTGGAAGAAATTTTTTACAATTGAAAATTTACGTCCAAAAAAATCATACTCCATGTAATTTTGCATCCGAAAATTTACATGGGATATGACTTTTTCAGATGTAAAATTTCGAAAAATTTTTATGTCATATTCCATATAAAATTTCCTAATAAAATGATGAAAATTACATTGAGAAATTTGTATCGCAAAAATAATAAATGTTAATGAAAAAAATGATTTTTTTTTTAAAAAATGCGAGTTAGACGTCTTTACGTT
>CAIGRP010024439.1:0-18205 GCA_903798385.1 Fraxinus cuspidata | reverse complement strand
ATTAAATATATAGTTGCTTGTTGCAATGTTGAGATGCTTACAATAGGTCTACAACACTGCTTGATTAACATACGTGCAATAGATATTAAGAATAATGTTTATCACGTGTGCAATTTTTGAGATAATTGTGAAATTGAATGCATTATATTCATTTGAATTCAGACTTGGAATAGATTCGAAACGTGACTAGAATATATTTAATTTGTCTTGGAAAAGAGAATTAATCACAATAAAATTATCGATTGTTAAGAATGTGTGAATGATACTAGTTACGTAATTGAGAATTGAAATAAATAATAATAATAGGTGGATCGTAATCCAATATACTCATTCCATATATATACAAAACTCGAATTTGACAAGCTTTCGTAGAATAATTTAGAATAATTATCAACCACAATTCTTTTTTGTTTGCTTAATTTGAATTTGAATAAAAATTAATACACTTGATTGAAATTTATTCCATGTGGGACATACACGTACTCATCACGTATTATTTGTCAATGATCATGTACGCTTACAGGTTTCGCACGAAAATCTTCAAAAAAAAAAAAAATAAATAAATAACAAAGACATTTTTTTTTAATTTTGAAACCTTAGTAAATGAAAATACACATGTAATACTTAAAAGTATCTTTAGGGTTGCTTGGGAGCTTTAACGTATTGGTTATGAGCGATTTTTAAAGTATTAATTTTGAGCATTTATGAACGGATCGATTTTGAGTGATTTTAGTTTAAATTTTTAAAACTGTCCAACCTATAATCGAGAGTTTATTATCAACCGATTTTGGAAGTTTTTTTTTTAAAAGAACCAAATTATATATATGCCCCTTAGTAAAGTTTTTAGTTTATTATTTCTTATATGAATTGTTTTTCCTCATAAGTGATATTTTTACTTGTAGGTAATTTTCTTTACATATTAGTAAATATTTAACTTAAAAAGTTTAAATAAAGCTAATTATTTACTTAAATTTTAAGTGAATATTTTTACTTATAAGTAAATTTTATAATTATAAGTAAATTTATATTTTTAAATAAATTTAAGTGAATTTTTTCACTTATAAGTAACTTTTTATATTTTTAAGTGAATTTTTACTTATTAGTAGTATATTTATCTTATAAACAAAACTTTTTTTTTTTACCTAAAGTGATTTTTTACTTATAAGTAATTTTTTAATTATTATGTAATTTTTCTTATCTTATAAGTAATATTTTACTTATAAGTATTTTTTTAGTTGTACTGTAATTTTTTAACTTATAACTTATTTTTATTTACAAGTTATTTTGAAGAAAATGTAGTGGTTGAAAATAATAATTATTTAAAGGGTAAAATTAGAAACGATCAAATTCCGCTCATTTGGTGAGTTGAGAGAATCGATCAAAATTACACTACACCGATTTCATGTGATTTTTAAACCATCCAATATCGGTACCTAAAACAATTAGCAAGCACATATTTTTCCAATCCCTCGTAAACGGTGCCACTCGAAACCGATCAAAACAAAAATCTCCAAAATAGGCCCTTATCGTTCTATTATGAACTTTTGGGTTATGCTCATAGACAGGTAAAGAGGTCAATGCTTGTTCATTGGTCGTTTAACAGTCCTGGTATGACACACAAGACTATCATATAAATGTTTATTAAGTACATTAAATACAAATCAAAGTCAAAATCCTATTGAGTACATGAATTACATAAATTCTAGAAAATTTACTAGATATTCATAGTAATTTTCCAAGGCTGTTCAAATTTTATTATAGAACAACATACAAGTAGATGAGCCATCCCAGTAGAAGGCCCTGCACTCTCTTCAATATTAACCTTTCAACCAATGGGAACGACTACAAAAAAATAAAATAAATAAAAAAATAAAATAAAAATCCAAATATGCTCTTAAGACCAGACATAGAGTTCACACACCCCTAAAAAATCAGACATCTACCGGGGTATGGGATTATTGTGAAAATTGTATGTATGTCCGAACTCGTATGATGTAATATAGCCAGTGTTTAGGAGACGATCTCGTCCAATTCATCACCAATGTTTAGGAGACGATCTATCAGGAAAGTAGGCTACTTGTAGTGTAGAGTAAAAACTACATTCGAATTAAAAGGATCAAAAAAATAGAAGAATGGACAATAAAAGAAAAGAAAAACATACCAAAGTGTGTTGTTTAGGCAGTGACAAAATAATTATAAACACTGTTTCTATCTGGCTAAACTTTAGCTACTTAATATGGAACTTAGACATTTGGTGATGGTTATTATCCTAGTTGAAGCTTGGAGGTTGAGACATTCAAAACCTAACCAAATTTAAGAGGAAAATGAAAAGTGTAGTGTAATCAACCTTAGAATAAACACCTCGAGAATGTGATTGAAAAATAAGTTTGGGATGTGCATCCCATGAGAAAGAGAAAATATTTGACTATAAAGAGTAGGAAATAACTAACATAAAAGCTCGTGATTATTAGGTTGACTATGCACACATACATCGATTGAACATTAAATGAGTAAAGTATTAGTTTTATTAGCATTACTTATGAACGTTTTACAAATTGTCAAATGATTTCAAATACTTGATGTAAGTTTGGCACAATTATCCAAAGTTTTTGTGTTTTTGTTTGCATGTGTTTAGTATTTCAAGTGCATTTTATGTATTATTCGAGCTTCTATTCTTATTGATTTATTGTTATATGAGCGAATATCTACTTAATTTAGGTTATTTCATGATTTAGGTAAAACTCGAATTGAACAAGATTGGATGAAATTGAATTGAAGATATGCAAAATTGAGGAATGGGTACCAAAATGATCAATCCTTGAAGTAGAAGATCAGCCATGCAAATAAAGAGGATCTGGGATGCACAAGATCTTAATGTGGACCAAAGTGCACTTAACTATCAAAAACTCGAACTTTTGTTGAATTTTTAATTATATTCAAATTCCACATTGAATATGCTTTAGGACTCCTTTTTAGAGTTATTCTGGATTTCTCTATATACTTTTCATTTTTCTTTCATGGGACACACAATTTTAGAGAGAGAAAAACACAATTCATCAAGATCAAAGTGTAAAAAGCTAGGGTTTGAAGACTTTTGGGATTGAAGAATATTCTTGATGTAAGATCCAATTACTTTCATAATCAAGATTTCAAAACCCGATTATGAAAATATTGATTTTTTATATGGATTTTAATACTGTGAATTACTTGGCCAATAATTCAATGATTTTGTGAGTTTATAACGAGCCAAGATGTGTTTTAGGCTTAGACCACACGGTAAAATCTAAGAACTAGCATAAAAGTATAGAGATACTTTTTTAGTTAATGCAGTCGTTACATAGATTATTAGAGATTTAATGCATTTAAGTAGATATATGAAATTGATTTAGTTAAATAGAATCAATGTGAATTCGAGATAAGTAAATTGAATACTTTAGAAAAAAATTCGACCGAACATTATAATAGTTAAGAATCTTGATTAGCGAATTAAAGTAACTACATAGGTGAAATTGTAAGATCTAGTATCCACATTCGTACTTTAAAACCCAAATTTGATAGATTGTGAAAGTTAGATTAAGTTAGTATAATTAGCCTGTGTTTGGTAACCATTTTGGCCAAAAATGAGAATATAATTTATGAGGTTGTAACTCTCAATGGGATCCAATTGTGCAGCAGCTTTTGATTTGACAGGAGGCTTTTTACGAATTTGCCGTTCAGAAAGAATTTTATTTGAAAGGGCAAATAGATAATTTAACCAAATTCAGTAAAAAAAAACCGGCTCCCCTATTTAACAGTTTAAATTCATCTAAAAATGAGGTAAAAATGAGAATCAAACAAGCACTTAAAATAATTTAGATAATCAATCACCAAATTATATTCTTTGTTTTTCGTCATTTAGGAATTAGAAATAGTAAATTAAGTATGAAATTATAATCCTCGTGGAAATGATAATTCCGACTCATAGGTCCACTATATTACTTGTTACAATCCGTATACTTTTGGGATATAAAATCGACAACAAACTCTTTTTCTTCTCTTGGCAATGCTGATGAGAGATAGACTATTTAGGGATGTTAGTTGGACAATACTTTATAAGATTAAAAAACTTGTTAATATCTGATCAATTATATTGCCGAGTGGTGTCTAATATTGCATATCATGGCATAAGCCATGATATAAAATAGTCCTAATAGCCCTTATATACACTGGCTAAATACTATGTAACTAACCAAAATATCAGCAAAAGAAAACATATGCACTCTGTAATCCCCATTTCAGTACTGTCGCTATCAGCACATGACAGGTCTGAGGACCACAGCTAGAAGTAAATAAAAAAACTATGATATAGAACAGAAACTATAACATGAAAGTACCTACTGATAGAACCGAGAGTTAGATAATAAAGATATGATCAACCATACGGCAAAGATCAGTAGCTCACTCTCCTTTTCCAGGAAATCCTGAGCTCAAACAGCTAGAAGTAAATAAAAAAACTATGATATAGAACAGAAACTATAACATGAAAGTACTTGCTGATAAAACCGAGAGTTAGATAATAAAGATATGATCAACCATACGGCAAAGATCAGTAGCTCACTCTCCTTTTCCAGGAAATCCTGAGCTCAACCTTGATTAAGGAAATGAAGACTAATTGTTCTGAGGTTAGCGGATCGACATTGTTGTCCGAATTCGTTTCTCCCTCTAGACCCCTTTGGCACTGGGTCCTCATCATTTCAAATTTCCTCCATCACTACCTTCCCAACCACATCAATTGAGTTCGAAAGCTTCTTTTGTGGAGTTAAGCAACCAGATTCTCTATCACTCTGATTCGTGATAGTCAGCAGTATCTTCGGTAATTTTCCAACAGAAGGCGGACATTGACTAATTGTAAATCTTGGATTTGGGGAAGTCATAAAATTATAGTGCTCCAGCCGAGCACCTGATGTAGATGCAGAAGGATCATGAACTGTCTGGTCCTGACATATATGATAATTAGATAATCACAATCAAGAGCAAAACAATTGTGTGTTAAGAAGTTAAAATCCTATCTGTGATTTATAGGATAGTGCATTTAACAGGATCAAGAAACCTTTTAAGAACGATCATAAATCCAGAATTACATGCAAAACCAATAACACTGGAAATAATATCAAAGAACTGGACAATTTTGTGCAAAACAAGAAAAATCTGATCAAGATTTTCTTGCAAATCCCAAATCCTCAAATTTTACTATTAAATAAACAGATCATCTAATGATGGCTAGATCATAACAATTCATACCTCAAAAGATAGGGAAAAAATGAAGCTATAAAGCTGGGAGTCAACACATATCAGTGTTCATTATCATCGAAAAATATATACAACAGATATGACAAAAATCATGCATATACTCATGAAGTATACCATACGGTCAAATATTCATTTCCATTCCCAACATATAATTGAAAATCTAAATCATTTACGATAGTTTGATAATCACAATCAAGAACAAGACAAACACGTGTTAAGAAGTTAAAATCCTAGTCATCATTTACAAGATAGTGCATTTAACTAAGTCGAGAAAACCAAATAAGAATGTTCACAAATCCAGAAATACATTTAAAAAATAATAAAATAAAATAAAAAAAAAAATCAACTACACGGGCGTTGCCAACATAGCACTTATGCCGCCACTGTAGGTTATTTCCGTGTACAAGGGGAATAACCCTTAGAAATGAACTTAGGCATCTCAATTCCCCATGTCCCATACAACAAATATTTCTCACAGGAAATGTGCCAAAAATGTATTCTTATGTTCGATCCACATTGTTGGTTGGATTTCGGATAAAACTTTTCGAAATAAGGGTGACCCAAGTTAGTGTTAACAAGGAATTTATTTATTGCACTTGGGAGGCTCTTTATAGTTGATAGGACTTGCCAGATTGTACTTTCTAGACCAGTACACAATATTACTTGGATATGTCACTTTGCTAGAAGGATTTTGACAGATACTGTTGTGTTTTTCGCAATGGCTACGTGGACAACAGATGTCAAGTTCACTCGTGTCCATGCAAGCAAATTCCAACACGTTTTTTTCGGAGATCCGAATGGATAAAAGGTGTCATTTATGGACGTGAGAAATAATTTTACAACGTGAGACAAAGTTGTTCAGGTACCATAATATAATTAAAGATGATTGCTTATAAACAAACAATCTTAAACAACTCAATCAGAGTAAGAACAAATTAAACTCAAGCAAATAATATTGAATGAGTAAGAGAGAAAACCAAATGTAATTTTAAGTGTGAAGAGTTGCATTAGGAACAAATGTTGTAAGAGTTACTTATTTATAGAGTCCTAGTCGAAGCGGTTGTCGTTGGAAGGGAACCACATGGTCTCATTTTTTAGGCCGAAGCCTCACATCACTCAATATGCTGTGCATTTAATATATTGACAACGGGTCAGCCGCTATATATCCTAGGCTGACAATCTTGATATTCATTATTATAAACGTTATATCAATAATTACCAAAGATTGCCTGCAGATCCTCTAACAGACAGTAAGAGCTTTAGCCAAAAGAAGGTTCGGATGGAGTAAGGGCTTCGGCTAAATGGGAGCTTCAGAACAAAGTGGATCAACTTCTTATTTGACTTCTCTATTTTGACCAATTGAGTCTTTGTTGACTTTGTCACATCTTACTCAATATCTCTACAAGAACTACATCGTGGTCTCTACTAGGAGCTTCGATAGTAAGGTGTAACAATAGTCCACCAAGTCTATGCATGATTATTTATGTAATGCATTGACTTTTGTTAGAAAAAAATAATTTTTTTTTGTTGGGAATGGTGGGTGGTTATTTTTACAATACCACAATAGCTCCCCCCCCCCAAAGTCTAAATCATTATTATAAACGTTACATCAATCATTTTCAAAGATTGCCTGCTGATCCTCAAACAGACAATAAGGGCTTCAACCAAGAGACGGTTCGGATGGAGTAAGGGCTTCGACCAAATGGGAGCTTCGGAATGAATGGGATCAACTTCTTCTTTGACTTCTCTATTTTGATCTATTGGGTCTTTGTTGACTTTGTCATATCTGAATCAATATCTCTATGTGGACTACAACGTGGTCTGTAGTAGGAGCTTCAGTGGTGAGGCGTAACATTAGTCCGCCAAGTCTATGCATGGTTACTTATGTAATGCATTGACTTTCGTTAAGAAAAAAACAATTTTTTTGTTGGGAGTGGTGGGTGGTTATTTTTATAATACCACAATAGTCTCCCCAAATCTAAATATAAATATTTATATCATGATTAGAACTTAAAAGTAGAATTATTATGAATTGCTCAAGGTACTTATCGATGGTGTTGTCTGAAGTTGTGCACTTGAAGTTTCTGAGTATTTGGAAAAGGTTGGGAAGCATCTGCTGAGGTCCTTTTATGCGAGACTATTTGCTCAGGAATGACCATATCTTAATCCTTACCAAATCTATTCATGTCGAGCCTAAGGCAGTGTACCTCTGCTATTTACTGAGGTTGGAATACATTAATTCTTAAGAGTTGTAATTTTTGAAACGTTAGGAACATGAGGCATCCTTAATTATTACGCCCAACTGATTTGATATCTTGCACGGTTTTAAGAAAAAAAGGCTCAACTTTCTATACACGCAACCGTTGCCACATTTAATGACTAATGATGATTGTTGCAAGCGTATTTTATGGGAGACGATACAATGGCGCGCGGGATGCATATGCCCTGATCTAGACCGTAGAATACAAAGTGGTAGATGTGACGAATGGCTCAAATTGAATCTTAAAAGACGGTTGGATGATTAGGATCCTGATCTAACGTCTGGGGTTGATGACCTCCACATATAAAAGGCAATGGTTTTGGGTGAAAACCATTTTGTTTTTGCGAACAAAAACAATTGTACACCCCAAAATTCTCTTGTTCTTCAACCTTACTGAAATTCTTCCTATCACTTTTATGAACTACAGCAACTTTCCTTTAGTGATTTTGTTGTTCAACCTCATAAGTATTTTAAACTTCTTTTATTTTGAACTTTATGGCTTTTTCATTTTTTGACGGGGAACTCGAAAATCAGTCATGTAGCTTTTGAGATGAGGGTTACAATAACCAATACAGCTGACCTCGTCCAAGTTATTAGGGCTAGTCAAAGTGTTTATACCACAATGAAGGGTCGAGTAGATTATGATGTCGGTTGGGGACAGTCAAATTCCTTCAATTTCCGTAGCCGACCTTGTAGATAAAAAGGAGAAATATTGCATTCTCTATAACATCGAACTCCTAGCCCCCTCTATTGATGAGTGAGCCTGGTTTCCTAGGTAGGGCTATGTCGCTGTTAGTGAGTTCCTTCTGAAGGGGGACTTTGTTTGCTCTTTCATCCTTTCTTTAGAGTTGTACAGGCTAGCATCTATCCAACTCGTTCCCAATGAATAAGCCTAACTAATGGAGACTTAATTTTATGGAAGGAGACCTCACTTAGTGAGGATATGCCCCTCTATGTCTTCTAATCCAACTTCCAACCTATGGTCCTAGGTGAAGGGGATTCTAAGTGTTGGTACTCCTTATGTCCATGGGGGCCCCATACCTTTCATTTTCTATCAAAGGATGGAAAAAAAACTTGGTTCTGGTCAAGCAGGTAATAGCAGACGTGTGAGGGTACAAGGAACGTCCCCTATGTGACAATGCTAACCAATTATTTCGAAGCTAATGAGTGTTTGCTTCTTCTGTTTCATGTTTATTAATTTGTGAATCAGCTCTAATCCTTTCGTGGGATCGGTTGATAGCTTCGAGTTATCTCAAGAAGAGTTTGGTGTTATAGAGGACATCTATCTTCGTACTCTATCTTCACGGTAGTTTGACCATTTGATTAAATTAAAGCGATTCTTTGAGAAGTTCTGCTTAATGCCTATGAGAGGTAACTTCTTTAGTGTGAATTTTAACTGTTGGTGGGTAGTTTGAACTGACTCTCTATTTCTTTTGCAAAAAATTTCGAAAAGCTGAAGCATCACATCCCTGACATGGCCTCCATCCTTGCTGCCATCTTTACTGTCGAGAAGAAGGGGTTGAAGCCCTCATCTGCTGTAGCAAAATAGGTGAGGGACCAAGTAGAAAAGATTAGCAAGGGGGCTGTTGGCCCAGGAGGAGAAATCCGACCTCCTGTCAAGGATAAAGCGAAAAACAAAGTGAAGGACATCCCAAGAAGAACTATACATTCTTCTCTACCAGAGAAGAGGATCAATGGTCAACCCACCACCTTGCTCTGAATTCCCAATAGGAGGAAAGAAGTTCTAGTGGACGGAAGAGTGCTAAGTAGCCTTGCAAAAGCTAAAGAAGCACTTGGCACATGCTCAGCCCTTCTCCAAGCTTTAGATTGACGAGCCTCTACAACTGTACTTGACAGTCACCATCGATGGTATTAGTTCGATACTAGTTAGGGAGGAAGATGATCACCATGTACTTGTTTATTATGTAAGCAACACTTTTTTGCCAGTATAAATTCGTTATCTCAGACATGGTGAAGCTGGTTCCCACTCTGGTAACCACTTTCTAAAAATTGAGGCCATACTTCCAAGCTCACACCATACAAGTGCTAACCAACTTTCCACTCTAGTAAATGCTTTAGAAGTCTGATGCTTTAGGAAGAATGATAAAATAGGTTGTGGAACTTAGTGAATTTGACATTGTGTTTAAGACGAGAGATGCCATCAAAGGCCAAGATTTAGCAAATTTCGTGGCATCGTCCATATCCCAAAAATGGAAGAAGAAATGGAACCTATTGAACCTCCTGCCTAGAACCTATTTGTTAGTGGCTCTTCTGGAGACATAGGATTTAGGGTAGGAGTGATCTTAGTCAACCCAGAAAGACATAAGCTTAATTATGCTGTGAGGTTCAGATTCTACTAACAATGCAGTCGAATACGAAGCTCTTTTAGCTGGTCTTAGATTAGCTAGGAAAATGAAAGTAAAGAGGCTAGCTATTAGCAATGACTCTCAATTGGTAGTAAGCCCGGTTAATGGTAGTTTCTCGGCCAAAGACAAGAGCATGGCCGCATATTTGAAGTTTGTAATGGAACTTGTTCCATCCATTGAAAAGTTTGAGTTGGCTCAAATCGCGCTTATGGAAAATGGCCATGTTGATGCTCTTTCAAAGGTAACAAGTAGCAAAGATTCCGAAGTGCTTACTGTCGTGCTTATAGAATACCTCTCTATACCCTCCATTGCTAAAGGTGAAGAGGTGATGTGGGTCGAAAATTCTCCTCCATAGATGCAACCTATCATAGCATTCCTCAAAGATTAAGCATTGCCCTTTGACAAAGAGAAGGCATAGAAGCTCAGAAGACGAGCTGTACATTTTATTTTTAGGATGATGTTTTGTATTAGCGAAGTTTCTCCCTACTCCTACTCGGATGCATGGGTGGAGAGCAGGCTACCTACGTGCTCTAAGAAATTCATGAAGGGGTTTGCGGCAACCATGCAGGAGGATAGACTATGGCATAGAAAGTGTTGAGGCAGGGATACTATTGGTCTACTTTGAAAAAGGATGCACAATAATTTGTGAAAAGGCGTGTCACACGACAATACAAAGACAACCCTCTTAGAAACTAAGTGTTGTCTCCAACCCTTGGCTTTTTGCCAAATGGAGGATTGCTCTTATAGGACCCTAACTAAAGGAAGGGGCAATGTCAGCTTCACAATCATCACTATTGATTATTTTACGAAATGGGTTGAAGCCAAACCTCTAACCAAAATTACATAAACGAACACTTCCAAGTTTTTTGGAAAAATATTATATGCCGATTCAAAATTTCCCATTCAATTGTCTTAAATAATGTGTGTCAGTTTGACAACATGAATGTCAGGGACTTACGTGAGAAACTAGGAATCAAAAAGCACTCCTCCACTCCCCACCATCCTCGTGATAACGGGCAGGTGGAAGCTGTCAATTAAAAACATCAAATGCACACTCAAGATGAAGTTGGATGCTTCCAAATGGGCTTAGGTAAATGAGCTATCCGAACCACAAGAGGATAGCTACAAGAGAAACTCCTTTCTTCATGGCTTATGAAACAGAGGCTATGAGCTAAGTTGGAGTAGGTCCACCATCTCCTCGTCGCTTATAGTTCAACGAAATATTTAATGATGAGTTGAGGATGTGCGAACTTGATTTCCTTAATGAAAGGATGAATGAATCCTAAGTTAAGTTAGCTACCTACCAATGAAAGTTGACCCAGTACTACAATTCTAAGGTAAAAAAGAAGTCATTTCGTGTGAATGACCTTGTATTGCGAAGAGTATTCATATCCTATAAAGAGCCAGGAGTAGGGACTCTTGGTCCCAACTAACAGGGTCTCTACCGCATTAGAGAAGAGGTTTGACCTAGAACCTACAGGATTGAAAGTTTGGATGGAAAGTCACAGCCTCATCCCTGGTACGCAGAATACATGAGGAGGTAATATCAGTAGAAGTGTGAATGTTCAGTTTGTGTACATATTGTTTAAGTCAATAAAAGTATCCATGTTAAAATACTTGAAAGAAAGGTATGTCCCAGTGACAAAGGTCCTGGGAGAAGCCTCTGCCTGATGAGTCACCCATCAGGTAAGGAAGCGTAGACACCTCGACGAAGAGATAGATCACAAATGGGACCACATCCTTACTTGCAGAGGTGGATATCACATGCCCCCCAATGACAAAAGTCATGAAGGAAGCCTCAGTATTAACGAATTATTCAACCCCATGCTCAGAAAAGATAAAGTAAAAGGGAAAAGTATACGAACTTATAACACGTACAAATTTGTAATAAAGCAAGTTTTAATAAAGCCTGAAGTGCGTCAAAAAGCAGTAACGTATGCGAAATTCAGCAAGCATTCAAAATTTTTTTTAGACAAGGTATAAATAAGAAATTGCATTCATTTATTAAAGATTGTTACATTGGGGGCCAAATCTATTTTTAATGGAGAAATAAAAAAGAAATTACAAAAAACCTAAACTAAGCAAGTGGGGGAATATGTGCTAGAAAAAAGGGAGAATGGCTTTGGGGCCAACCCCTTCAGAAGTAGTATAATCGTCCCAAGTCTCATCATCTTCTAATTTAATTTAGCTACCATCCACTAGGGTCTGAGGCTCCGTTTCCTCCAAAAACTCTGACCTCAACTCTAAGGTGTTGAAAGCTTGCAAGTGCACCTCAATCCATTCCAAAATTTAATTGTATGCATACTTCCAAAAATACTTAGCAAAGCATTCGTACTCCTTTGTTAAATATAAATTGGCAATGTACTACCTTACAACATCATTACTGACATAATAGGATTTCCCCATCGTAGTCTTTACCTATTCCATCAAGCCAGAGACTTTGGAGCCAAGCTCCCCCACCTACTGCTTTAAGACAGATTTCTCTTTATTGGATCTTTCTAAGGCCTTAATAGCTATTTTCTAATGGGTGTTAAGGGTTTCCACTCACTTTAGTTATCATAGACTTCTTTATTCAAATTTTCAATTTCTGCTAAAGCAGAAGTGGGCTTCATGGCCTCTTCAGCCTGTAGCTTTCTGGCGACCTCAGCTTCAGACTTAGCTTTCATAGCCTCCTCCTCCGATTTGGATGCCTTATTTGAAAACTCCTTATTCTTTTTCTAAAGGTTTTTAAAGAGGACTTCTTCCTCTATAGCGACCCCGAATGCTCTTCCTGCCTGGTTCACCATGGTGGTAAACATGTCTACCAAGTCACTAGTCTCCAGAAGGTCTTCCACCTATCTGTCTAGTACTTGTGAAATGTGGTAGTTGTAGTCTGAATATTTTAAGAAAGCATGGATAGAGCCTCTAAGGCTAGTTCGTCGTTCCTTTTAGATAGGGAGAGCTTGGTGCAAGGATTTGTATCTGAAGAAGTTATTAAGTCGCTCAAGGTTCTCCTCCTCTTCGATGATTATTGCCTTAACGGCTTTCCAACAGTTGGCCTCTTCCGTCCTCCATTGGCACAACAATGGAGGCTTGCGATGACCTCATTTCGATCAGGGCTTTAATCTTTTTAAGATTGGCCTCTATGCCCCTTTGGTTAACCATGTAGCCCAAGAACTTCTTCCGACCTAAATGCGCACTTGAAGGGGATTCAGTCTCATTCTATACCTTTGCAGTATTTGAAAGGCTTCATTGAGGTGCTTCAAATGATCATTTACTTTCATGCTTTTCCCCAACATATCATCCACATACACTTCTATTGTCATTCAAATAAAGCCCATGAACATCTTATTAACAAGTCTCTGATATGTGGCCCTAACTTTTTTCAACCCGAAGGGCATCTCCTTAGAGCAATAGAAACCTCTATTCGTTATGAATGACGTTTGCTCTTCATCAGTTGGGTACACTGGGATCTGATTATAGCCTAAATAGGCATCCATGGAGCTCAGTAGTTCGTGTCCAGCAGTAGAACCAACAAGTTGATCTATACGTGGAAGTGAAAATCTAACTTTGGGACAAACTTGATTAAGATTGGAAAAATCTACGCATACCTTCTACTTGCCATTGTGTTTTTTTAACAACGACAGAGTTTGATACCTACTTCAAATAAGTTGACTCTCGGTTGAAATGATTATCGTTTAGGGCCTTATACATTTCTAGGTTGAGGGCCTTTCTTTTCTGTCGATGAGGGATAGCTTTAGGATCAATCTTACCAATCATATCCTCATGTCTCCAAGCAAAGACATCTAAGTTTTCGCGTAAAAAGCATTTCGATTTTCCCTTAACCTCTGTTGTCGTTCCTTTCTGACCTACAAAGATTTGAAGGGGTCGTGGGATCTACTGGAAAACTCTTCAACTCTTTCACTGGGGTTGTTCGAGGTTCGCAATCAATGATGAGATGATCTAGTTCATCAAATTTAGCCACTTTTTCAGCATTTCTCCCTTTTTCTGAGGCTGTTATCACTTCAAAGGCATCTACCATTTCGACATTTTTCCGTTGTTCACGAATATGCCCTTGTGTTAGAAACATCGTTCATGTCAATATCTATCAAAATTACATTGACTTCCCTAGGTCGGACTTCTTGAAGGAGTTCAAATAGCACTCCTTTAAACTCATTTGGTTGTCCCTAACAGTGGCAATGTTATTCTCAGTAGGAACTTCATACACAAGTGGTGAATGGATATAACAGCCTAAAGTCATTCAATGTTGGTCTTTCTAGCACCTCATGGTAGACAGAACGGTTGTCCACTACCAATAACTCCACAAAATGATGAGTAGTAAATGGTGTCGTCCCCATCTCCACTGTAAGAGTACTTTTTCCCATTGGGATGATAATATTACTAGTGAAGCCATATAAGGGAGAGCTCATAGGAGTTAACCCATGGTCCACTTCCATTTTATCAAAGGTTGCTCCAAATATGATATTGATCGAACTTCCATTATCCATTAGAATTCTTTTAAGGCCAATCTGTGCCACAATGACCTTTACTACTGGGCTTTGCAATGTGGATAATGTAAGCTAACCACATCTTCTTGTGTGAAAGTAATGAGTTGAACCCCTCTCTCAATTGAGAGTCGACTATTATTGACTATGAAGCTTGCCATTGGGGATCTCTGGATTCCTTTATATAGTTCATCTGCCAACTGTATCGTCTTGTGTAAAAGTGATGAGTTGAACCCCTCTCTCAGTTGAGGGTCGACGGTTGTTGATTTTCTTATATAGTTCATCTGAAAATTTATAGTCTCCCCTCCAACATATGGGCCTCTGAAGACGGTGTCAATCATTCAAATAGGTTTGCGGCCAGTGTTAGTTGGAGGGCTCATCTTTTGCATTCGACCTTCTCTTGGCCTCTCCCCATCATTTTATCGTTTTCGAGAAACGTCATCCCGATTGGGATGATTAGCCTCAACCCTCCTAGGTTGTCGATCTTGCCTGGGATGTGCATATTCTTCTGGGAGCATGTTCCTTCTTTTATTACTTGATTGCGGATGCAAGGCAATGTCCGTACAGTCAGTTGTATTATGGATGTAGGAGTGATGGTAAGTGTAGTAAATGGGTGTTTCATCCCTATTTCTAGGTTCAGAACTTCGCATTAGGAAAATTGTTGGCCGGACCTTTCTTGGTGTGCCTCAATAGTGGGGGTTGACTTCCTCATAAGCTGAAGCTGGTACTGCAGTTGACGTTGTTGTAGCCAATGCATGCCATGGGTTGAGGGTGGATGACTATCCGACCTGGTGTTCCATCAAATGGCAGGCAGGACCTCTTTCTCGTTGCCGTTGAGGAGGTGGAAGTCCACAGTTGGCCCTATTGCAGTGATCTTTCAATTTTTCATTAATGATTTCGCGCCTTATCATTTCTAGTAGGGCTTTATAATTGGTAGGGTCCTTTTTTTGCACGTCTTTCCAAAATTTAGAATTTATGTCCAACTCTCCCCTAACGGTTGATAGTATCTCTCTATTGATAACTTGCATACAGTAGGTCATTTCATCAATAAAATGAGTTAAAAAGTTTTTTAATGACTCTTCTTGCTGCTGCCTCATGTCTTAAAGGCACTATAGTGGTCATTTGCCTTCCTTGCTTGTTGCGAAGTGCTTAGGAAAGACTTTCTGGAAATCAATGAACTTCTGATACTTCCTTCTGGAAGCCTAGTGTACCACACTTTAGTTGCTCCACTTAGGATCAAGTGGAAGGCTCTACATTTTACAATAGGAGTTGAACCCCTTACGTTCATGTGTATTTTAAAGCTATTGAGGTGCCTCGCATGATCACCTCTTCCATCATACTTGGAAATTTTAGGAAGCACGAAATGGATTTGGGTATAGCATCCCTAATTCATTGGGAGAATTGCAAATTGTCATCATCGTCGTCGAGGTCGCAAGACCTTTGTGGTATATCAGAGTCCTCATCTTCTTTGACTTGAGGTCTCCAATGTGGTTGGGAGGGTCCTGCTTGATTCCTGACTTGTTCTACCGTCCTTTGATGCCTATTCCTAGGTGGAAGTTTTGAGACATGTTGCTATAAAGGGGTTCAATTTGTCTTTCAAATTGAGGTTGCCCATACTGCCTATTTCTAGGTACAAAGAAAGGTTGAGCCTGCCTATGTCTAGACTTTCCAAAGCTTATCCTATCGAAGATACTTACGAATCTCTGAGGCATGTCTTCCGGTTCGTAATTTGTGGTAAAGTTGAATGGAACCTCATTAAGTTGGTTAGTGGCATAGTTGGTGGATATATCAACCTCAACTTCCCTCTCTTGAGGGGCCTCTTCCCTGATGTAACATTGATTATCAGCCATTTAACTTTGGACTTCCTCTTCGCCATGGTAGTAATTCCCTTGTGGAGGGTCATGAAAGAAAGCATTCCCTTGAGCTGTGTATGGGGGAACCAAGTATCCTCCCTGGTTTTACATGTTCCTAAACAGCTCATGCATGGTAATATTCTGTTGGATAATATCTCTCATGTTTGCAGCCATGGTAGCCACATCTTTGGTGAGCCTCGTAGCTATACTGAATGGACCTTTTGATTTTCCTCATCGGTATTGTTGATGAAATCGATGGCAAGTTGTTGGAACAGTATGTGAGGGTTCCTCTTCTTTAGGGTGTTCTCTAGCTCTCCGAGGCGCTGACTTCTCATTGCCAGAACTTATAGTAATGTTCTCTCCAATAGCAACTTGATTTTTTTTCTATGCAAATGATATACATTTTTTTCAAGGAGTATACTGGAATCCAACAAGCGGTTCCTCTTAAAATATTTAACAATTCTTTCTTCAAGGACAATCTCTTTTCTTCAAAGGCAAGAAACTCCCAAAATATCTCTTTACCAGCTTTTTCCATGGGTTTTTCGTGGTTGAATGTGCAATTTCCCACTGACGGTGTCAACCTGTTGACCCCATTTCTGCAATGTCTACATGGATAATAGATGTCGAGTTTGCTTGCGTCCATACAAACAAATTTTAGCACGTTCTGGAGATCCGAACGAAGAGATGTTGTCGTTTATGGACGTGGGAATGCTTTTATGACACTAGACACATTTGTTCAAGTACCTACAATATAATTAAAGATGATTGCATATAAGCAAACAATCTTAAACAACTCAACCAAAATAAGAACAAATTAAATTCAAGCAAATAATATGGAATGAGCAAGAGAGAAAATTAGATGTATTTTTAAGTGTGAAGAATTGCATTAGAAATAAATGTTACAAGAATTGCTAATTTATAGAGTCCTGACCAAAGTGCCTATCGTTAAATGGGAACCATGTGGCCTCATATCTCAGGTCGAAACCTTACATCAATCAATCTGCTATGCATTTAATATATTTACAATGGGTTAGTCGCCCTACACCCTAGGTTGACAATCCTGATATTTATTATAAACGTTACATCAATTATTCCCAAAGATTGCCTGTAGATCCTCTAAGAGACAGCAAGGGCTTCAACCAAAAGAAGCTTCGAATGGAACAAGGGCTTCGGCCAAATGGGAGCTTCGGAACAAAGGGGGTCTGCTTTTTCTTTGACTTCTCCATTTTGAACGAATTGGGTTTTTGTTGACTTTATTAGATCTGACTCTATGTCTCCACGTGGATTACAGCGTGGTCTCCACTAGGAGCCTCGGTGGCGAGATGTAACAGATACAGTGACAAAAGTGTAGGTGGCAACAAATAATTGAATAGAAAAGTTAACTGTGTTTTATACGGTTTAATGATAAAATGCTATGTGGTATTATGTCAACTTGTGTGTCAACCTATGTGACACTGTAGCATGATTGTACTTACTTTCTTCTTTCTCAGGCTCCTCCTCTTGCTTATCTTTAGTTTCATACTTAGGTAGTATTCTTTGCTTCAACCATGGCAAACAGTAATCGCGTCAAAGTTTCCTCAATTCAGTATTATCTGTGTTATAACTTGCCATTAATTACCACGAACACTGATAATTTATGCAAATTTTCGCTATTAAACTTAAAGCACGATAAAGAAAGTTTAGGTCCTGTCTGAGTCTTAACAGTCAAAGAGTGGACGGCGAATGCTGCTCCATGACATAAAACAAATTTTATGAATATTTCGTAAAATCTTGCATATGCATTTCATTCTATAATGTAATAATAGTACTCTACTTTTTACAGAACCGTCATTAAATAAAACAAGGTTATTCTAAACAAAAGTTGTATTCCTTAATAGACAGAAGAATTAAAAAGGAGGGGTGCAAGGAAAGAACTCGACAGTCACCACTGAGCAAGAGAATCACGAGGTCATG
>CAIGRP010024436.1:0-43443 GCA_903798385.1 Fraxinus cuspidata | reverse complement strand
AATGCAAAGTTACTATTTTACCCATTTTAAAACTAATGAAAATAGTAAAAAGAAGTTGAGTGTCATGATGAAATTTTATATGAAATTTGGTGGCCAAAGTGAAACGTTATATGTAATTGGGTGGTCTTGATGAAATAAAATTAAATTGTGTGGCCATTGTGACACTAAGTATAAAGTTCAGTGGCCACAATGAACAAAATTAAGTTGAGTGACCACTAGTGAAATTAACCCAACTTCTAGACAACATATAGCCTGGAGAGTTGCAACAATGAGAGGTGCTCGAGTAACCAATTGATCTCTCCATCGGAAGCTAGAGGTATCGTCCAACAGGTTTGCCTGTTGCCATGACAATAACACCCAAGTCTTGACGTACCAATTGATCTCTGCATCGGAAGCTAGAGGTATCGTCCAACAGGTTGGCCTGTTGCCTTGACAATCACACCCAAGTCTTGACGCATGAAGAAAAAAATCTCTATTTGGCAAAATTTATATATTATTCATAATATTATTAAACTTTATTTTTATTCACAATCACGAGTACCACTCACTTATATCAGTTTATAAATCAATCCGTTTTATAAATTCTTCCAAATGGAGGCTAAGAAATATTTGACACTCTCCACCAAAGTGGCAATTTTTTAAAATTTTGCTAGCTATTGACAAATTTAGCCATGCGACTTTACATTGTGATTAAATTTAGAAATTCATTTTCCAATGTAATTACAATTTATTTATTTATTTATTTTGTGAGTAGATAATTTCTTTATTTTTTTGCAACTGATACACATAAATACATAGCTCTTCTCCTATCAAACACCCTCGAATTTATCTCTTTTTCAGTGATTCCTCATTTACAATAAGGTGAGACAAGCGTGGGTTGGTTCTGCTCGTTCTTCAAGTTGTGTAATCCTATTAATTTGCACTTTTATCCCTACATTTCAATCCACCTAAAACTTTTTTTTCACTTTTAATTACATATTTAATGAGATTCACCAACTAATTTATCAACTTCATTTGTTAAAAATCTATTTTGGACGTACTCATAGTGAAAGGCGAACAAAATGAAAAAGAAATAAAAGAAAAGACATGCAAGCCCACGGCCCCAATCTCCTCCTACATCAACATCCCGAACCCTAGTCCCAGCTCTAGCTATACACCTATACGAGTCCACCTTCTGCCCCTACAATCCCCGGCCACCATCACACAACCTCCGCTAGTCTCTCCTCGTTGTCCTAGTGCATCTCGACCCCATACTATTCCCATCAAAATCTTTCCACCCCAGATGCCGAAAACATCCAAAGAAATGATTTTTTTCCTTTTCATTTTCTAGCCATTGTTGTCTTTTCATTTCGTTTCTAATTATGTTTGTCTTTCAATTGTTTTGCTTTTTATTCGAGGCATAATGAGTACTCATGGCCCCTTTCAACAATAAATAAAAATTAAAAAAATTAGACATTTTAACATATATTTTAGTCTATGTTTATCAAAATTTATATATCATTTATATATAGTTAAATTTCATTTTCAATCTCACATTCTAAAGAACCTAAATTAAGATGAATTAGCACAAAAAAAAAGTTCATGAACCTACCTGAGACATTTTGAACATGATAGAGATTGCTCCTATAATTTTCGCAAGAATAACGTCAAATATGAAGATCCAAATATATGTAGTTTTTCACATTCAAAACTCACCTAGATGTAATTTTCACGAACCTAACACTTCAAGAGGAAAACTTGTTGATCTCAAAATTTGTACCTCCAATGTAGCCAATAGATCTCAAGGTTTCTCACGTTTACGCAAGCTTGATTCTTGTACACTTGAACAAACTGTTAACCACACGTGGGTTCATTCAGTAGTGGTGAAGTTAGTTGTGCGCACTCCAACAATTAAGTCAGTTGAGGATATAAATGTATGAGTGTGAGAGAGTTTTAGACGCAAGTCTCCAATATAAAAAGGGATCAACTTTGGGGTGTATATAGAGAATAATAAGAAAGTAAAGTTATATGTTGAGATTATAAACTTGCATTATCTTGAAATGACACTAAATGTGAGCTTTTATAATAGAAAATGATAAGTGTCATTAGATGAAATGACTGAGGCATCTTATTAGAGACATCAATCAATCATAGACATTAAATAATAATATCGTTTTGTTGCCCATTAACCTGTCATGAGACTTAGACTTGACATGGTTGATTGGATTAGGGTGACGACATTAGTGAACTGTCACATCAATCACATACCATAGATTGTATGAAGGATCTCCTGCTATACCCCCCTTGCAGCCTCTTCCTTATACAAGGGTTCAGTTCTTTCATGTGAGTCAACCTAGTCAAATGGGTTCAATCTCATGACGTGAAGCACAAGCCCAAAGTTTAGGCGCCATGTAGTGTATTTTGGGGCCTCGTCAGTCTAGTCTGTAACAAAACTCCCAACAAGTTTCTGCATTGAAGTATTGTATTCTCCATCCATCTGATCATAGCGGTGGGGTTTGATTCCCGTTATATTCAACACTATAATAATCTAAATTTTATACGAGGTTTTAATATTTTCACATGAGATAATTTATTTTCCTTAATGAAAAGAGATATACCTTTTGTAACGAGTAATTCAAACAAACAAAATCCTCGACGTGTCTAAACTAACATATGCTTGAGTTAATGTTCCAAATGAGTAAATTAAACAAAAAAAAAAAAATTATAAAAATCGAGAGTCTTAGAACTACTTGCCTACTATATATGACAACAAAAATATAAGTTAAATTTGAGTATTGACGGATTTTGACACAACCGCTTGTCTTTTCAACTAGAGCAATCGTTAGGAAAACTATAACCATTGTCAGTTTCCTTTAGAGTGGGCTGGCAAAGATGAAGCTTCTGAGCATGACACTGTTGGAGGCCCACGTCTGTACAGTAGTTCACATGCCAGTTCCTGAAGATCGCCACCTCCATCTCCGCCTCTAGCTGATGATGATATCTCAGGCGGACCTCTGGTGGCACCAAATAGACGATGATCAATTTGCCTTGGCGTCATTGTCATTATTGGATCAAACTGGATGATAAATCATAAGTTGGTGGCGCTGTTGGCAAGTCGAATATAGATAAGGTGGCAGGTGGTACTAATAGTGGTTGCGGCAGTGGTGTTGGAAGCTCCAGCGCCGCGAGGTGAGCTTGTAAGTAAGTGAGTTCAGCCTGCAAATTCGCCACCTGTAATACCAATACCAAAAAATCGAAACACGTTAGTTGGGGTCGACCTAGTTATAAGTTTACAAGTTTACCATCTAGCACTGAATATGAAAGCGACAATGAACAACAGAGATTCTATACCGAGCATAAGAGAACGAAGAGTGAGAGTAGATAGAATGAAGTGCAAAATCTTCTTTTCCTATCAAGTTCGATTGCGACCTTAGGACTTGATTAAATTTGTTCTCTTTATTTTTCATTAGTTGGAGTTAAAGTCGAGTCCCCTTAAAGTCGAGTCCCCTCCTAATCGAGTAATAGTAATTCATGTTTTTTCACGAACTAAATTAGAGAAACCATAAATGGTCTTCTTGTAAATTTGAGGCAATAGTTTTTCAATAGGTTAATTTATTAAACGAGGACCCCAGAATGACAGACGATCTCCTTAATAACAGCAAAATCATAGAATTTGCACAGAAAAAAGTGTGTTAGCACAAATAACATAATCAAATCCATCAGGATTCTTGATTTCAGCAAAACAAAAAACTGTTCCCCCAATGCACCACATCATGGTCCACACTTGATTCCTCGAGCCAGATCCAAGATACATAATCCAACTCAAACCTTCAAACCTACTCAATGACAGCTTAATCAGACTAATATTATATTAGCTGTAATTTCGTTGTAGCATGGCTAGAGAAGGACTCTGGTGATTTGTCACTTTTAATTTGATAAGTGTGCACATAAATAAAAGAAATTTAAAAAAAAAATGCTTGCATTTATATTCAAATGTGTATGATTACTATTGAGGAGTTCAGCTGGCAAAAGGATAAAACACGAAGCAAAAAGAAAGTTTGTAACGGAAGGAGAGGATTATATATCCTTAATTAGTTCACCAACCATGATACGATAGAATTTTAATTAGGATAGACCATGAATAAGCCACTAATCATGGTAGGGACATCAGTGTCATTTTTGCTAAATGGAGGGCGAGTTAAGTTCTAAGTTCAGGCCGAAAGGCATAGTTGAATGCATAATCATCGAAGTACTAGACATGACTGATACTTTAATAGACAAGATTTTAACTTATTTAATACAATTTTTACGAAACAAGATAGGAGTATATTTACCTGTTGTTGAAGGGCGAAGATGTGGGCAACACAGCCATAGACGGGATCTCTAAGCCTCGCCTGAGCCTCATAATATACCGTAACCACCGCGTCCAGTCGCTTGTTTTCCGGAATGTGCAGAAGAAGCTTCGACACATTGCTGGCTCCAAACACCTTATGCACAGCTGCAAAGTGTGCTGCACCTTGTTCTGAATCAAAATATGGTGCAAATATGCACCCAGCCACACACTTCCTCCTCAAGAACTTGCATGCCCCACATGGTCCACCTCCTCCACCACCAGCACAGCCACTGCTTCCACTGCTGCTGCCTCCACCGCCGTTGTTATTTCCACTAGGGTTTTCACTCATTTTCTTGTTATTTATCCTCGATAGCACAGGACATCACACTAATACAGTTTTTTGAATCTCGAAGAAAAACTAGATAAATAGAAAGAGGGTGGCTTTCTAGGGTTTGGTGATACTCGTTTATGGGGATGGAGTGGGGGTGTTAAACACTAAATGAAGTCTTTAAAGCCACGCGATGAAGCAAACCCCATATAGCTGTTTGCGTGAAGCAAACATGAGATAAACCAACTTCCCTTTTTCACTTATCTTCCTTCAACTCGTGAATTTTGCTAGCAAACTTCATGTTTTCTTAAAATGAATATCTATGTAACAGTAATATACACACCTCTACATATTGTGAGAGAGAGAGAGAGAGAGACTAACACTAGATGAGAAGTTGAAACGTGTCCATGAGAGTGTTCTAGATTAGGCTCACTGCGGGTTTCAAGCTGCGTAGAGGTCAAAAGACACCAAGTTTACATCTCTCTCTCTCTCACTATCTTTTGACGTCGAAAATTACTTTCTTTTAACACATCATTACACTTGATGCAAACTATTTTCAGAGGTAGATAGCATAGTAAGGTCTTTGGTAGTGTTTTTGAAAAGTAAAATTAAAATATTATTTTTGAACATGTTTGAAAATTTTTGTGGAAGTGCTTTGCGTAATTAAAAGAATTTTTAGAAAAATTCTAGCTTTAGGTAACTTTCTTAGAAAATTCTTGACACACTGACCCTAATTCAGTCCAAGGGATTTTTCCTAAATTGTTTAAAGAATTAACTAGGTTGAGATTTTATTTATTAATTGGAAAAAAAAAGGAAGTTTAGTTTTTCATATTTTCATATATGAGCTTTGCTTTTATGAGATCATTTATGGATGTATTTAGTATAGTATAAATAAAAATTACAAATACCTAATTATATATGAGCGAATAGCTATCAAGCCTATTTGTGTATTTTCTTTATTGATATCTATTGGTTGATCTTGATGTAGGGGGCTAACTACCATTTCATTTTACCTCTATATAATATTATTTGTAACTTTTTAGGATGAATAGTAGTTGGTCTCAGAGGATTATAAAGGGGTAGTAGTTATGAATGTTTGATTGAAATTAATCTTTGAGTTTGATTTTCTAGAAAAATGATTTTTTTGTACGAAGTGAGACTTTATATTGGATAGAGTTTTTCTTATTTGTCTATAATATTATCCTTAATACTTTTTTCAATGCTCACTCCAAGAACTTTTGAGTATGCATAAAGTTTCTATTCTCGGGAAGACATATATCCCTCAGTCTTCCAACTCCACGACAAAATTTTATTGTGCAACCTCGTTGTAGAAGACATTTGTCTTTGATGTGACCCGAAAAAGGCATCAAGCGGACGAAGGTTCGATAAGTATTGACACGAAGATATTGAAGAGTTCGAGATCGAATCGAGGTGAAGAAGTCATGCAATCATTTAGTCAGGCAACGAAGTACAAAGTATTGAAGTTAACCAGCTTACGATCAAGTTCCATGTTGGGGTCGAGCGCCGAAACGCGCTTGAACGGCTCAGAATCAAGAGGCGAAAGTTGGAAGCAAATTGAAGAACCATACGACCGCATGGTTATACAAGACATGCGATCGCATGGCCATTTACAGAGACCCAAGGGAGAAATTTGATCGTTCCATGTGACCGCATGGATTTATACCATGAGGTCGCATAGAGTATTCCGGCGACAAAATTTCAGAAATTTTGGAAACTTCCTAGTTTCCATAGAATTTTACTTCCTTGATATCTTTTGTAATTTTAAAATCTTATTTTCGTCTTTATCTAGATTTTTAGGATTGTTAGGGCTTTCATATAAATAGGCTCTTATTATTCATTGTAATTTGAAGACTTTGAAAATTATATTTGAGAGAATTCAATTATTTGAGAGTTTTATTCCTCCATGTTTTTGGTGGCTTAAAGTTCAAACTTGAACTTATCAAAAGGTCTTGCAATCCTTTTGTAGCGTTCCCACTTCACGGTTATTATTTCGGGTAATCAACGAGTCAGGTTTTTTATGTATAATCTCGATTCTTGGTACGAGTCGAACAACGGGTCGAGTTGATCTTTAGGCGACGTGATTTCTAGCTTTCTTAAGTTTGTTCCAACTTGTTCGTGAGTTCCCAAGATCGATTCTTGGTTGGATTCACATCAGTTAGTATTAGAGCTTAGCTCTAGAATTCAAGTCTTCTATCCTTTTAAATTGTGTTGATTAATTTTTGTTTAAGTAAAAAAAAATTCAGTTTTATTGTTCTTGATTTTGAGTCATTATTTTCGTATAATTATGTCGTTTGATTGCCTCTATATTAATTATTATTTGTTTATTGAGTTTCATTTAAAAAAAAAGAGAGATAAAAAAAGAGAATAAAAAAGAGAAGAAGATTAAAAAAAAAAGTTTCTACGTCTCGTGAGAGGCAAAACAAAACAGAAAAAAATAAAACTTTTTAGTCATTTTTTTTTCTTTTCTTGAAAATTGAGTCAATTACCTCAATCAGTGCAAATTTTGTTGATTATCCGAAAACTTGTGCTTGTGGCGGTGTTCACTATGGGAATTGTGTTTCGATTGATTGAGATCGATTATTTCTCGAGCCATTGAGAAAGGAGGACGAGCCATAAAAGGCAAGAGTGGTGATCTTAATATCGGGTAAAAATCAAATTCGAGTGATACACGAGTTCAAACACGTGAGGTAAAATACTTTCCTTTTTTTATTAATTTTCATTTATTTCCTGTTATTTAATTATTTACAAAAAAAAGAGGGGAGATATGAGTAAAAGTGAGGGAGAAGTGGTGCCTAATGGGATTTATACGGAATTTATGGATAGAATGCAGGCTATACATCATAGGTTTGATCGGTTGGGTTTGGCGGTTGATCGTATTAGTGGTGATGTAGCTAGGTATGAAACCTTGATTGAGATTCAGCAGCGAGGGACACACCAAAGGGTTCATCGTGGGGGTAGAAGATAGGCGAGGACAGAACCTCATGGCTGAATTTGATGAGGAAGACGAGGCGGTGAGTGTAAGGAGTGATGATTATTATTTGGAAGCTGATATGGGACGAATGATGAATAGTGGAGGTAGATTTGATTGAGGGATTGATAGAAATTTGGAGAGCATCAAACTGAACATCCCAGCTTTTCAAGGTTTGAGTGACCCTGAGGATTACTTAGAATGGGAAAAGAAAGTGGAATTGGTGTTTGATTGCCATAATTACTCGGAGGAGAAGAAGTTGAAGTTAGCTGTAGCGGAGTTCACTGATTATGCCATTATTTGGTGGGATCAGTTGGTAACTAGCCGTATGAGGAATTTGGATAGGCCAATTGAGACGTGGGGAGAATTGAAGGCTTATATGAGAAAACGATTTGTACCGGGACCTTCATCAAAAATTACAAATTCTTTCTCAGGGGTCTAGGAGTGTCAAAGATTATTATAAAGAGATGTAGGTGACGATGATTAGAGCGAAAATAGAGGAGAATCGGGAGGCTACCGTGGCTAGGTTTCTGAATGGGTTGAATAGGGACATTGCCAACATAGTAGTGTTGCAGCACTATATGGAGTTGGAGGACTTGGTGCATGTGGCTATGAAGGTAGAGAGGCAACTCAAGAGGAAAGGGGTAGCAAGGTTTACTTCGGTGCCTAATTCTTCGTGGAAACTTGAATGGAGTGGCGGTGATAGAAATGATCAGACGGAGACCGGGAAAAAGGTAGAGGCATCTAAGGTTAAGGAGGAGGTGAATAAAAATAAACCAAACATCGAGTCTCAAATGGTAGGTCGAGGGATATTAAATGCTTCAAGTGTTTGGATTCGGGACATATCGCTTCACGGTGTCCAAACTGACGGGTGATGATTCTTCGAGAAAATGGAGACATTGAGTCGGATGATGGAAATGGGAGTGACATCATGCCTGAGCTGGAGGATGTTAAAGGTGAGACTTATGGAGAGTACCTGGTTGGGGAGTCATTAGTAGTGATACGTGCTCTTGCTACACAAATGAAGGTGGATGATAAGGAGTAACAACGGGAGAATTTGTTTCACACCAAGTATCACGTTAAGAATAAGGTGTGCTGTTTGATAATAGATGGCGGGAGTTGTACGAATGTGGCTAGTGCGACCCTTGTAGATGAGTTGGGGTTACCTCTTATGAGGCATCCACAACCATACAAACTAGAGTGGCTGAATAAGTGTGGAGAGGTACGGGTTTCCAAGAGGGCTTTGGTGAATTTCAGCATTGGGCGATATAGTGATGAGGTGTTATGTGATGTGGTTCCAATGCATGCTGGACATCTCTTGTTGGGTAGGCCAGGTAGTACAATAGGAAGGTGGAGCATGATAGATTCAGGAACAGGAATAACTTTGTGAATGATGAAAGAGCTATCACACTAGTACCTTTGACACCACACCAGGTCCATGATGACCAATTAAAACTGAAAAGTGAGAGAGAGAACAAAAATAAAGAGCGGAAAAATGAGAGCATGAGAGAAGAAAGTATGGTGGTTGTGAGAGAAAAAATGGTAGAGCCACAAGAGAAAAGAGAGAGAATTCAGAGAAGAGAGAAAATCCTAAGGTGAACTTATATGCAAGAAAAGTCGAGTGTGAGAGAGCTTTAATAAAACTAACAATCCCCTCCCCAATTTGGAAATATCTCTTTTGCAGGAATTCAAAGATTTATTCCATGGAGGGATAATTCGCGGGGAGCCACACAATGACTATCCACTTGATGCAAAACACATGGAGAAATTGGTGAGTAACAAGGAAGTGGATGTAGCCACGCCATGGTACCTTATCAAAACCTTAAACCTAGGTTAGAATATGGAACAACTTGTAGGAATAGTCTTTTACATCGGCTACATTCTTGAACGTGTCAATGCATCTGATGATTCTATGAGTAGAGTATGCCCAGTGTCACATTCGTTTATGGGAAAATTCTTTCTTTTCTATGATATGCATTTGCTACGTCATGAAATTCTAGCATGCAACATAGAGTTAATCACGTATGATAAGCAATTAGAGTGCATTATTGGTAACTGGATGCATGAATGCTTTTACTTTAATCACAATATTCTAACATGTCTTAGGCTGGATGTATGACATGTGTTAGGAGTAAGTTTAATGTCTCCTATAGAGTTAATCACGTATGATAAGCAATTAGAGTGCATTATTGGTAACTGGATGCATGAATGCTTTTACTTTAATCACAATATTCTAACATGTCTTAGGCTGGATGTATGGCATGTGTTAGGAGTAAGTTTAATGTCTACTATTTCCATTCCACATGTCAATTTAAATAGTGGTTTTAATCTACTAACCTTGTTCAATTTAATGACTTTATGTATTGGTGTTAGTAGTAGCTTTGGTGAAAAGCAGGTGATTATTATGGACATGTCTCAGTATTGCCAAATGGGGCTATCGAGTCGAGTCTTGTTTGACCTAAGTGATGGTAGTTAGGTGATCATACGTACGAGGTGGATATAGAGGAGGTCCAAACTACGTCCTAGAGGAGACAGACCATGCCATTCCATTGCTATGATCTAGAATGATGGCTACAGTTTACTTCTACTGGGCAAGTCTGTAATAGTTAAAATCTTTGACGTTGCTAATGTTGCTTCGTTTGATGCAGGTTCGGATTCGAGGATGAATCATTTCAAAGAGAGGGTGGATAATGTGACCCAGAAAATGCATCAAGCGAACAAAAGTTCAATGAGCGTTAAGACAAAGATACAGATGAATTCGAGATCGAATCAGGCGAAGAAGTCATGCAATCATTTAGTCGGGCAACGAAGTACAAAATATTGAAGTTAACCAGCTAACGGTCAAGTTCCATGTTAGGGTCAAGGGTTGGAATGCACTTGAACGGCTCGAAATCAAGTTGGAAGCAAATTGAAGAACCATGCGGTCCAAGCCATGTGATCGCATAGCCATTTACAGAGACCCAATGGGAAAATTTGATTGTTTCATGCGACCGTATGGATTTATATCATACGGTCTCATCCGGCGACAGAATTTCAGAAATTTTGGAAACTTCCTAGTTTCCATAGAATTCTACTTCATTGATATCTTTTGTAATTTTAAAATCTTATTTCCGTCTTTATCTAGATTTTTAGGGCTTTTAGGGCTTTCATATAAATAGGTTCTTATTATTCATTATAATTTGAAGACTCTGATAATTATTTTGAGATAATTCAATTATTTGAGAGTTTTATTCCTCAATGATTTTGGTAGCTTAAAGTTCAAATTTGAACTTATCAAAAGGTCTTGCAATCCTTTTGTGGCGTTCCCACTTCATGGTTGTTGTTTCGGGTAATCAAAGAGTCGTATTTCTTACATGTAATCTCGTTTCTTGGTACGGGTCGAGCAATGGGTTGGGTTGATCTTTACGCGATATGATTTCTAGCTTTCTTGGGTTTGTTACATCTTATTCGTGGGTTCCCAAGATCGATTCTTGGTACGGGTCGAACAACGAGTTGGGTTGATCTTTACGAGACGTAATTTCTAGCTTTCTTGGGTTTGTTCCATCTTATTCGTAGGTTCCCAAGATCGTTTCTTGGTTGGGTTCACATCAGTCTTTCATTCTTCAATTTATATATTCAAATCTTGAGGTTCTAGGTTTATGTCTCCTTCCAGGATATCGTATATTTTTCTTACAAAAATGAGTTTAGACCTAGTTAGATTAATTAGTTGAAGTAATTATGAGGGTTGAAAGGATTTATTTTTTTCGCATGATACTTTATAAAGCCTAATATTTCGAAGTGACCGTTTGATAGCCCCGCTCGACTCACGCACCAAGTTGTGTGGGATTTTACACATTAGTAATTGGTACAATTTTCGTAGAGTATTCAATTTCATCAAGTGTGTGTCAGAGTTATCAACTTAATCATTAAAGTATTCATGTAAGTCGTTCCTAATGCAGTAAGGAGTTTCAATATTTTGGCGAAGTGGAAGAGCTTGGCAATATTTTGGCGAAGTGGAAGAGCTTGTCGATTATCGAATCAAGTTGAGAGCTTATCAATGAGTGATAAGCACCTAACAAAGTGAGAAAATACCACCCACCAAGTACCACTAACCTAGAAATTTTTGTTTAATGAAATATTATGGGCCTCTTAAGTAATAAAAATGTAAAAAGAATTTTTTTTATTTTATTTTATTTCGCCCATTTTCATTTTCCAATCGAAGGCAAGGTTGAAAAAAAAAAGTCAAAACAGACTTTCAGCGTTCAAAGCGTTTCATTTCAGTTGCAATGAAAACCTGCCACGTCAGATTTGATTATGTCATATGTAACGGAAGAACTTGTCACCTCAGCACCGACGTCGGACCCACATGCCTTGTATTATTTTGTTTTTTAAAGGTAAAGAATAAAGAAGCATAAAAATCAGTAACAGTACGTAACGGCGCTACATCCGCGCCGTCCGGTTCTTGTCTAATGCGTGTGGTGTGAAGAGGAAGCATTTGACAGAAAATCCATTTCGGTTCTCACTTTGATTGCCACGTGTTTATGTGAAACCCCTTGCTTGACATCTTGCTTACCTTAGAACAGTAATAGCTTTTTTTGGGCTTATAAGTTTAAAAAAAATATATATATATATATATGTATCGCTTGTACAAACAAAGGGTCCATTTGGAATGATTTTGCTTTTATTTTTGGAATAATACTCTTTCTGCTTATTCTATAAGAGTTTTTGAAGGAAATTATCTTAATTTTTGTTTAAAAATTAATTTTTAGAAGTTTTTTTATTTTGGAAGTGCTTTTAAAGGAAGTTACGTTGGATCAACTTTCTCTAAAAACTCTTATAATTAGAATAATCACTTCCATAAAATTAGCCAAATGAGTCCAAAAGTAACTTTTGAGTCTCAAAAACTTCTTTTGACTTCCAGAAACCATGTCAAACGACAAACAATAAATAAAATACAATAAGCTTTATCCCAACCAAATGTTTCAATTTTTTGTAAGTCAACCCTTTACTTTCTACAATTTGCAATTTGGTCCTTGGACATTTCAAAATCTTTAAGTGACTTATTTTGCCAAATCGATTTTTAAAATAACTTCTCCCTTTTTTTATTTGCTAAGAACTTATAAACTACGGAAAGTAATTTTTAATTTATCTTCTGAAATTTAATTTTTTTTAAGCACGACCAAACATGCTTTTAGAATTAAAATGAAATACCAAATTTTGCAATATTTAAAGTATGTTAAGGATACATTTGCATCGATATGGAAATTCATCAAAATTCCTAGTACACCCACGTCTTCATCATTGTTGCTTCATAATGGAAAGATCGAGAGCTAACTAACGAGCTTTGGTGCGATTGAGATAGAAGTGTTAGCCAACAATTTCTCATTATTCTTTTCAATATAGAATGAGTAAAGAATCAAGTTGCGATTCTTGTTCTATATAAAAAGACAGATTCTTGTATCCTTTTAGTTTCACTGACAGCAAAAAAGTTGGAGTCTCAAGCACTAGCAATAAACTAATCATGTATCAAAGGGGCAATCAAGAGGAGCAGCAATAAATTAAATAGATTAATACAAAAATTGCGAGAAATATGGGAGCATCAAAATACCTAACAATTGACTGTAAAGGCGGTCTAAAGAGAAGTCCCTTTGCGGGCAAGGTAAGAGAAATAAATTAACAAAGAATAATGACTTCTTAAGGATGAGATCAGTTCGCGGAATCCGCACGTTGAGAAAACGCTCTAGCGATGAGAAAGCAAATGATCGACTTCAATAACTTTTCCTTTACGAGGATACAAAATGTACCTTATAAGTACACTTGACTATGCCAACTACCAAACATCCCGCTTGCACTTTATACAAATAGAGGACATTTAACACCTGGAAACCAAGATTACGTGACAGGTGGGACAATCGAATGGAGGGAATTGACTAGCCAATCTCCAATACTTTGACACTTCTTGGTACTCATGAGCTAAAACTTTACGAAACATGCTCAAGAGATTCGTAACTATCTTCTCATCCTACACGTTCTACACAAAAACTATCATCCAAACCAAATAGGTTAGGCGGACTAGCCATAGTATAAATTACATGTACGAAAGAACAAGATCGACCATTTAACTCAAATTGATATTCAGCTAGTTAACCAAAGTCTTACGAACTTCATCAAGCGAAACTAGTTCAAATAAACGACAAATAAGGAGTATGAACTCCAACAACATCTTGAGAAAGTAAGATAATAGAATTTGAAAACACACCACCTCAAATCACGTTTGAGAAAATGGGTGTCTTTGACTTTCTAAACAACAAAATCCCATAATCTAATGTATGCTTATGTATCTGGAATGTGGGACCCTTTTCCACTCGTGTGGTCAAAATCTGGGAATTACAAAACATATATAAAAATGGAAAAGTTTAAATTTTCTATAGACAAAATGTGTTTAAAATTATGGGATGTCGCCCCGACACAAGGCAAGTTAGTTGTTGGACGTAATGAATTTGTTGCACAGCTTTAAAAACAAGCAAAAGCATATTTGACTATGAAATAATTTTAAGGCTTAAATCATGAGAATTGCAAATCATTAGGCTAGGCAAACTGGCTGTGTTGTGCCAACATTCCTAGAAACGAGTCAGGTCTGTGAACAAGCCGACTCGAGCCTAGTTTAGAAGGGGCCAACCAATTTGGTTGTGCCATTTTGACAACCCTGATTGATTTTCTTCAAGGCTTGAGTTATTCGAGATATTTGATGGGATTATTAGACTCAGCCCATGTTTGGTCCGGATTAAAATCTGATTTTAATCTAAGTCAAAGTCAAACAATCAGTATCAATCACATCTTTCATGGGTCTTACAAATTTTCAACCACACATTTCAAAAACTTATATCAAAATCTACTAAAAATCTGATTTTAATTCCCACCAAACATCCTCTCAATACTATAGTTGTGCATGTATTAAGAAAATTTTGTTCTTTTTTTATTTTAATAATATGATAAATCAACGTTCATGCTCACAAGTAGACTTGCAAAGAGAATTTGAGGTGCAGACACTGGAGAGGTACAAGGAGAACAAATTCTTACAATCTAAAACTTCTAGGGTTTGGGTTTTAGTTTTGCTTGTTGGTTGGGAGATGCAATGTGGGAAATGGAAAAGCATCGGGCTTGGTCGAGGATGGTGGTTTCCGCTGACAAATGGGTGGTGCTAACTTTTGAGTGGTAGCTTTGGTGGTTACGACTCCAATGCTAGTCATGTTGGCTAGGGTGGAAAAATTGAGGTGACAAGGGGCAAAAAGGAGTGGGATATAGTGGGGAATGAGTCAGAAGATCAGTAGATAACAGTCGGTCATTGAAATTTTGAGCGTGAAATTGAAAGTTTATTTTGTGTGAGAGATTGGGGATATCATATGCGTTTGAGATTGAGAAGATTTGTACCTAGTAGGTTGATTATTAAACTTCTTTTCATCTTCATTTTAAATTGAAAATTTCAGCTCAAAAGGGATTTTTTGTATTCGTGAGAAAATAATTCAGTGCTCAGTATGTTAGAGATGGTTTCTCTTCATCATGGTAGTGTAGTGTGGATTGTTTTGATATGGTTGTTGGCGGACGGGGACGGAGAAAGTGGTAGAGTTTGTGTATTGTTTACTTTTTTTAAAAAAAAATACTTTAGCTTTAACAAGGTTAATGCGTAATAACCTAATTTAACATAGGGTGCAAGTTAAAAATAAAAAATTTAAAAATAAAAATATATATACACACACACATTGTCCATGTTTAGTTAGCTACAAAAGCTGATTTAAATTTAAATTAAAGTCAACAATTAATTTTAATTATATATTTTATGACATTCACAACTTTTTAACTATACATTTCTTCAACTTTTAAATTTACTAAAAAATTGATTTTTATCTAAACCGAACTAGAACATTGTAATAAAACTAATAGATGTTAAGTTACTATTTCATAATATTACAGACATTGTGACGTGATCATCACGAAGTAACAATTAATATTTAACTTTGACTAGAAAATATAAGTTAATAATTGGTTGATTCTCAACTTCAATATTACAGTTGCACGATCAATTTTTAATGCTAAATTATTATTATTTTCATTTTTATTAAATCTTATTTCATGAAATATGTCCCACTTTAAAATTTTAGATACCAACCCAAGATAGATAACAATATCTAAGGGCATGTGAGAGTCTTATGGTAATTAAAAAGGATAGGCGTCATTCAAGATTCATTGTATCGAAATATGGTCAAAAAAAAAAAAAAATCTCTATTTGAAAGGCTTCTTCCTATACTTATAAATATTATTGAATTATTACTCAATGTCTCAACCCATGTTAAAATAAAATGAGGAAATGAATTTTTTGGATTTGAAGTCAAGAAAAAAAAAAAGAAACAACTTTGTTGACAATTACATATTTTTTATTTTGTCACAATTATAATAAAATCTTAATGACTAAATTGCTAGTTTTAAAGATTAAAGATCAATTTGCTTCTTGAACAATAAGTTAGGACCAGTGCAAATTTCCCTAATAAAAAAAGCAACGAAGGAAATCTTTTTTGAAATTCAAAAACCCACGCTCAAATTCAAGAATTCAAGAAATTTTAAAACAAGAAAACGCATTACGAATTTTAATTCCCATTTTCAAATCATTTCTATCTACATTAATAATATAGAAACGAGTATATAACTCTTTAAAATTTATGAAAAAGAAGCAAAACCTATATGATGATCAGTCCCTCTTGGTAAATAATTCTCCGGCGACTGTGATCAAGAAGCCGCTCAATGTTAGGTTAGGTTTCTGAACCATCCATTGTGTTGTTGGGCAATGAAGTAAACTATTTGCTTCATTTCACTAATAGCGATTATATTAGAATTAGTACTGATTATTATTTTGCTTAATATGCAATTCCTTTTTTAATTATTGTGATTATCTGTGTACATGCATATATTTGTGTGTATGTATTTATCAAATGTTTTTGTGTTCAATTGCATATTGTTCAAAATGTGCTTTTCATTTTATTAATGCGTGTTTTTAGTTTTCCTTTTTTCTAAATGGAGACTCAATTTAAGGAAAATGGGTTGTTTTGATGTATTATTACATGTGGATTTTGTATTTTTTTTCATCTTTATTTGAACGATTAATTAATGGGCGTCAATTTCTTGTTTTATTTTTTGAAAAACTATTTTTAAATATTAATTAGTACTGACATTGCAAGCAAATAGTATTTGTTAATTCAAGAAGTATTATTTTTATTATTGTTCTATGTTCGTGAAACTAATAGAACAAGTTTTGTTCTTTGGTGGAGGAAATTCTCCTTATTGACATGGGAAAATGTAATTCAAATGAGAGAGGGAGGATAAATTAAGAACGGACGACTTGAGTGGTTGTGACATATTTTGTGTCGACTTAAGCTCCCGTTTCAGGAGAGTGACGTGACTTTAGTAAGCAGAAAATAGAGAGTGTCGACTGAAAATTAACATTACATTATATAATTGTTATTGATCTAGTTGTTATAGATTTCTTAAATCTAACAATAAATTGAATGGAACGATGAAAAAATCTTTCATGTAACAAATCTCAAACTTAGTGGCGAATAAGACTGAGTTTGTTTTCCTTGTTGTGTTGTATGATGAGAGAGGAACTGTGTGGAGAGTTGTCGTAAATATTTAGAAGACAATTCAATGTATAACAATGGTAAAAATTGAAGGTAAGAAAAAATGTGCGCTATTATTTGTTTGCTTGAATTATCGAGGACTAACGAGGACGCTTACTATTAGTTAGAGACTTGAGCATAGAAGTACGAAATTATGAATATAAATTGGTTAGTTTCCTGCTAAAATTCTTTGTAAAGTATAACCAGTACCTGAGATAGTGCAAAATAACCATTGCTTTATATCAAACAAACATGATTTTTCCCATTGAGAAAGCCTGATGATTTCTTTCTTGGCTCTTCACGTGTCTTCTTATTTCTCTAGAGAAGTATTTGGTGTTTATTTGGCTGTATTCATATTTGTCTTCACATCCTTTTTAATTCATACCTTATGGTGTCTTTGTCCTCTTATTTCTAAGGAAAATTGATCAGACATGTACGACCACCATATTGATCCGAGTTTGCATATGGAAACAACTTGTGGTTCTCTCATGTCTGAGCTACAGGTTATCTCAAATTATTTGTCCCTCTATTTTATCTTTTGCTTGATATATATATATATATATCTTCTGCACAAGACTATTTGTTGATTGTATCTTCATCTTTGTACCTCACCATTGTTGCTGGAATCAGAACATATGGAATGAAGTCGGGGAGCCTGACGAGGAAAGGGACAAAATGCTTTTTGAACTTGAACAACAATGTTTGGATGCATATAGAAGAAAAGTGGATCAGGCAAACCACTGTAGAGCTCAGCTACGGCAAGCAATTGCCGACTCTGAGGCAGAACTTGCATGCATCTCGGCAACATTGGGTGAACAACCTCTCCATATAAGGCAGGTCAGAAGATAAGAAACAGAACATGCATTTTCAACGTTATTTGAAATCTTCACTGGAAATTTTCCAAGTAGTTGGCATAATTCTTTACCATATCTGCTGTTTGAGCAGAGTTTTAAAAGCTTGAAGAAAGAGCTTCAGGCAGTTATGTCTGGGCTAGAAGAGATGAGAAGGAAACAAATCGAGAGAAAAAATCAATTTACTGAGGTTCTGAAACAAATACATAGTACCTCAAACGAGCTGCGCGGATCCGCAGAAGAGTATCCGTATACAATTGCTACTGAGGACGGCGATTTGTCATTGAACAGATTAGAAGATTTATGTAATCAGTTGCTATCACTGCAAAAAGAGAAGGTTCTTTTCCATTCTTCTTTCTGTTCAGTTTTGATTTTGTATTTATTGAAGTTCTTGTTGTTTGATAGGTTTACGACTGTTAGGAGTGGTGACACTGACTTCTTCTCTAATTAAGTTTACCGAATCTATTTACAGAGTGATCGTCAGAAGCTGGTGCTCGGCCAGTTGAATTCTCTGAAATCTCTATGTATAGTTGTTGGGACAGATTACAGATTAATTATTCACGAGATTCATCCAACTTTGGACGATTCATGTGGTACTAAAAGTATAAGCAAACATACAATTGAAAGGTTGTCTGCCACTATCAATAGACTTAAAGATGTGAAGATACAGCGCCTGCAAAGGGTTGGTGTTAATGTTTCATAGACTCTTCCTTTTTGTTTCATAAAAGCCTTTTATCTTCCTTTCCTGACCCTTGTAGCTTTTATAGCTTCAAGATCTTGCCACAACCATGGTGGAGCTCTGGAATTTGATGGATACACCGGTTGAAGAGCAAAAAATGTTTCAGAATGTTACAAAAAATATAGCTGCCTCTGAAGCTGAGATAATTGAGCCGAATATTCTCTCTTTGGATTTCATTAATCATGTATGACATCGTATGTTCTTTTTCTTATTAGAAAGTATATTAATTAGCACTTGGATTTCATTAATCATGTATGACATCGTATGTTCTTTTTCTTATTAGAAAGTATATTAATTAGCACCAGCCCATGCAACTCACAATTGTTTATTATTTTCTTTATGTGTTAGAATATTGTGATCAATTAAGTTTTTGTCCTTGGTAGTAAAATATATGAAATGTTTCTTCTTTCCAGGCTGAAGCAGAGGTTTTGAGGCTGCAAGAAATGAAATCGAGCAAAATGAAGGAGGTTCTCTTGAAGAAGAGATCAGTTTTAGAGGACATATGCAGGGGGGCACACATTGTTGTTGGGGAACAGAATTCAATAGATTTTTCTATTGAAACTATAGAGTTCGGTAATAATCTCGTTCCTTTGCATTATAATAGAGGTAAAGATCTGGTTCGAGAAAAAAAGATTGCAAACGACGGACGTCCTTGTGAAAACTGAAATCCAGCTGAATCAAAACATCCTCGTTAGAATAGAACTAGACAATCTAATCACTATTTATTGAATTTTACATCTTGCAGGAACGACTGATCCATCGTATCTACTGGAACAACTCGAGATTTATATTTCCAAAGTTAAAGAAGAAGCTTTTAGTAGAAAAGAGATACTTGAAAAAGTTGAAAAATGGTTGGCTGCTTGTGAAGAGGAGTGCTGGCTGGAGGAGTATAATAGGGTTGGTTATCTGTTGCTAAAGTGAAATGACTTGTACTACTGTTTCCATCTGTTTTCCACTCTCTCACTCTCTCTCTCTAAAATGATCTTAATTTAGGATGACAGTCGCTATAATGCTGGGAGAGGTACACATCTTATGCTAAAGCGTGCTGAGAAAGCTCGAGCTCTTATCAGTAAAATTCCAGGTACATATCTCTTTTTAATATAATTGTGGTGAGGTGGGAAATATGTTTAACGTGTTGGGGGAGTCATAAGTTGTATATGGTATATAATGGTATATGAGTAGCTTTGCCAATTGCCTCTGGTTTATTAATTTCCAATTCTGAGAGGCCCAAATAACTAATAAAACAATGCCAAAATCTAGAGATTGGCCATCTTCCTATACTTCTAATTTTCTGAAATAACAGTTACTAAATTACATGTCAATATGGTTTTTTTTTTTTTTTTTGGGAAGAAGGGTGTCACCAATAATTTTTCTTTTTACAACATTCTTTCATTTGTTTCTTTTTCTTTTAATTTCGTGTTAGAACTATTCAGCACCTTCGTCGGGAAATATCGAATGGTTTGCCTTAACAGCTCTTACACAGGACAATGCTTAGACCCAGGATGTTAAATTTAGTAATATGTTGTGAAGAGTTAGTTTGCTTTCTTTGAAATAAAGGGGGTCAATGAACAGCAGAGCATCTGCTTTTAGAATAAATATTTGTTGATATCATTAAGTTTCTCTTCCATCAGAATATCATGTAGGTACGATCATGGGTTAACGTGTATGATGTGCATGAGAAAATAATTTCTTTTTATTTAGAGATTCAGGGAAAGATAACCTATGATAGTTTATTTGATATTCTTATGGAGCAACATCACTTCTCTCATTTCCATAGGTGTGTGTATAGATGTACTTAATAACTTTGGTTTGGTTGGTTTCATAGGGATGATGGAAACATTGAAGGCTAAATTGAAAGCTTGGGAGAAAGAAAGAGGGTTTGAGTTCTCGTATGATGGCGTAAGCATTTCTCTTGTTAGAAATATCTTATTTGATACGAAGATCTTATTAAGCCTCAATTTTTTGTAGATTAAAATCAGATTTTTAGTAGATTTTGATATAAGTCGATGAAATGTGTTGTTGAAAAGTTGTGGCTTTCATGAAATGTGTGGTTAAAATTAATTGTTAACTTTAACTTGAAATTAAAATCAGATTTTTATTTGTACCAATCAGGGGCTAAGACTTGCGGTTTTCATATTAAAATATCAAGCTTATTAAGAGAAGTAACACAAACACTTATATTTTGGTTTATATTTTTATATTTATTCGATAAGAGATTTACCCCTTGATATGCCTCATAAGATGGTGGTTCTTTTGAGCAAATCAATCATAAAATTCAAGCGTTCCTTTGAGTCTTAAACAAATCGAATTGTTCGTTAGAAATTAATGGGCTTTGATACTATATTAAGCCCTTGTTTGGTGTAGATTAAAATAAGATTTTTAGTAGATTTCGATAAAATTTGATGAAATAAGTGGTTGAAAAGTTGTAGGTTCAATAAGATGTGTAGTTAAAATTAATTGTTGACTTTGACTTGTGATTAAAATTAAATTTTGATCTATACGAAACAGGGACTAAGACTTGAGGTTTCATCTTAAAATATCAATATTGTTAAGAGAAGTAGCTCAAACCCTTATATGTAGATTTATATTTTCATTTTTTTAAATGTGGAATTTATTCCTTAACAGATCTCACATTTGTCTTTTTTTTAGGCAACCAATGTATATTGAACCATCTTATTTAAAAGTTTAAGTTGTCATAGAGAAAAGTGATTATTAATTTAATTTTAGTATTCAAGATGCCTCTCACGTGCAAGGCACGTGAATTTTTCATCAAAGGTCTGACATATACGCAATTTCCATAAATGGGTGAAGATAAGACTTGAACTCGGAACCCTGCTCCGATACTTTGTTGAACCATTTTATCTATTATGGCTGATTTTTGGTTTCTTATCATCCAGGTTGGTCTTCTCTCAATGCTCGAAAAGTACTGTGTCTTAAAGCAGCAGAAAGAGCAAGAACGTCAAAGGCAGAGGGTATCCTTACTATTCGAACAAATAATTATGTTGGATTTGTTTTGAGTTACTGCAACTAAATGTTATAACCATGAATGTGCATATTAGGACCAGAAGAAGCTTCAAGGACAGTTGCTAGCAGAGCAGGAAGCACTTTTCGGATCAAAACCGTGTCCATCAAACAGTGGGAAGAAGAATTATAGACCTTCAACTGGAGGTGTGACAGATAAGAGACTTTCTTTAGGAGGGGCAGTTCTTCGAAATGCATATACAAAGAAAGCTGGTCTCTCGTCTCATTCTCATGTGAAGCAGCAAACTTCATGCAGCCATAACCAAAGTGGTTTTAGCACTCACTCTTCTGGTAATATTTATTAGAAGTTATAACTTTCTTTTGAGGAGTTCCTTTTATATGCACTGGTAGTTGGGACTTCATAAATGGTGGATGCTAAAACACGACAATTGTCTTACTGACTATGCTCTAATCCCTATTATGAGAGTAGCATTAAGCAAAATGAAATAAAAAAATCTAACATTAGAAAACACAATTTTTTTCTAGTGTTTACCCTCAATATGTCCACTCATTGCTGCATGTTTTGACTCTGAAGAAAAACAATTACTATACTGATCTCATGTCTCTTAATCTGTGTCTCAAAGAAAATGGCCCTGCATGTCCTTTTTATATATGAAGGAATATTGAGGCTATCTAATCCATGTATAGATTGTCGAAGTGTATAGTTCGATTAGGCTCTGAGCGTCCAACTGACGTCACCTGTGCACAACCTGCTGTGTTGGGACTACTAAATCCTAACTATACATGTATTTGTCTTGTTATATATGCTAACCAATTGTGTATCAATTGTTTTGGTGTCAATTTTATGCAGTCAAGAACAACATTTCCGGTGGTAATTCATCAAATTTACAATCATTGCTGATTCGGAAGCCCTTGTCTCCTCTATCGCCGAATGTCGGCTCTGCTAATATTCAGGATCAGAATGTGACAAGTGCAGAACTCCAGGATATGCAAAATGTTTATAAAACCCCAGTGGAAAGTCCAATGAAGAATGTTTCCAGTTTTAATGCAAGCAAAACTCCAAAAACCATGCCAATCACAGCGCTGGAAACTCCACCAACAGCGTCGATCAAAATGCAGACAGTCATGACCCCTGCTACACCTTTCCGTACTGAAGATGTTGAGTATTCTTTCGAGGAAAGACGAGCTGGTTTCATCGGTCCTAAGCCACGTTTGAAGTCCTCGCTGCCACTAGTTTAACCTATTAGAAGTCGACTTGGAGAATGAGTCTCTCTCTCATGAGCCTCCCTCGTTAGTCAAGGTTTTCCTTGGTGATTCTAAATGTCACCAAAGTTTCTCTCTTACCCCATATGCCTCTTAGTTTAACCATTCGGATTCTTGTTCGGGTGACATTTTTGGCTTCTATTGCAAAATGTTCTTTTGTTTTCAGTTGGAGCTAAGAGTTTGTTTGGAAGGCCTTTTTTCGAAGCCTAAAAACACTCTTGACCTTCAAAAAGTGCTTTTGTTTCAAATATTGATTGTTTGGTATTCTAACCAAAAAATAGCTTAAAAAGTTGTTTCGGATCTTTTCATTAGCATCGTTAATTTACAAAAGGCTTATAAAGAAACCAATATTTACCTTGATTTTTACTTTTTCATACTCATGTTCGAACATCATTAACCACTTATATTAATGTCACAATCTTGTAGAGTTCACTATATTTTGATTAAGCCACAAACAAGTAAAATGTGGTTGAACATCACTGTAACATTAACAAGTGCTTAATTATTCATATAAAAAACTTAAAACCGTCAAATGTTACACACATCAAACTAGATTGAGCAATAAAACAATTTTTGTTTGCGGTTTGTTTTCTAATTATTTTGGCACATAAAATCCAACATGCCAAACAATTTGGAATAATAGATAATCAATTCCAATTTTGAGTAGTTCCAATTTGAGTAGGGGTGAGAAGTGGAACGAGCCGAACAAATTGAGTTGTGGGCTCAAGCCGAGTAACAAAATATTCGTGTGAGTTGCTCAAGTTTTTGGCTCAAATTGGACAAAAAAAAAAAAAAAATTGACTAGTATTAAGCGATTCACGGGCCAACTCATCCTAGAGGTGAGCACGAGCAAATTCACATAGTGAATCTTGCCAAGCCTGACAATGAACGGATCTAACCGAGCTGCTCGATTACGCCCATGTAACCACCCAACCTTTAATGCTTATATCTTGCACTTACATTAAAAAAAACTTAAAACAAAAACAAAAGACTCATTTGTCAGCAGCAAAGAAAAAGGTTGATATATAACCAACCTTTGGTGCCCTACATTACTTTTCAGCTTTAAATAGAAAAAAAATATTAAATTTACAATGTAAAAGAAACTTTTACTTTTCCCCATATGTCCCATAATTTAATTCAAAATTTTAATAAATCAGCCATAATGATTTCAAGATTTTAAAATTGTCACCCGGACATGAAATTTTCCTTAATCAAATTTCATTTCTCCTGAGTTTAGTATACTATTCTTCAATTCACATATATTATTTTACTAGCATTTCATTTGCTTCTGAAGAAAAATGTTTTTTTCTCAAGGATTAGTGAGTTATTTTAACTTTTTTTCTTTTCTGGGTCAATCTGTTGGAGCAGTAAATTAATTTGTAAATTGAATAGCTTTCACATTCAGAGAACAGTCTAAACTATGTAAGCATAATTTCTTGCTTTTCCTTTTTTCCTTTTTTTTTTTATAATTAATGTAAATGCAATGTTCTCTGCAGTTGAGAGAAGTTTCTTTTCTTTTTACTTTTTTTCCTTTTGTTTCTGGGTGCAATTTCACAATTTAGTTCAATGTTGTTTTCAGTTTCTGAGATTTTTAATTTATACTTCTGGGTTTTGCATGGTTTCCTATTTCTTATACCAATAAAATTTTCACTTTCGTTTTATTTTTGTATGGTCACAAAAAAAAAATTCCTCAGCTCTGTGTGTGAAGTTTTGAGCTTAAAGGTGTGTTTGGTAGGTAATAGACCATGAGACACGACAATATAATGGACAATATTTTTACTTATTTTACTTTTCAATCCACCTTATCAAATATGTTCCACACTTAAATTGCCTAAAAAAATTGAATTGACTGAAGGTTTTGAACTGGATTTTTTTTTTTTGGAATACTTATGATTTTCATTTTTGAGCTTTGTCATTCTTTTTCTTGCTTGGTGTGATTGAATTTCAAATTTTTCGTCTTTGATGTACACAATAACCTTAAACTTATTTGCATTTACTATATCTAACAAGTTGTTTAGGATGATTAGTTTCAACTTAAATTAGTATCATCAAGTATTTGGTGGGAATTTCATTATGTCAACAGTCTTGACTTTCAGCTATAGAATCAGGGTGAAGTTACAATGGAGTCAAGGGAAGGAATTTCAGGGGTGACAGTTATATCGCCTGAAGCTCCATCAAGCTACAATATTTCTCCTCGGACAGAAAACTCAACCCCAGGCATTGGAATACAGCCCATGACGCCATCTGTGGCGAGCGCAGGCTTGTTGGCTACATCAGAGAAGAAGAAGAGAGGTCGACCGAGGAAGTATGGACCTGATGGCTCTGCTCGCATGGTGCTTTCGCCAACACCGATATCATCATCAGCTCCATCGGCTTCTTGCAACTTCAATGATGAGAAACCGAGTGTTGTGCAGCCAACTGTTTCGGAGAAAAAGCATAAGAATAAAGTTGGAATAGAAAAATTAGGTAATATCAATTCCTCAGACAGTATTCTATTTTCAAGCCAAGGTTGCAAAGTGAATGTGGATGTGGAATGAGAGTTAATTTAAAAGAGAATGCCTATGGCTACTATCATTTATACTGTGAAAAAAATTATGATTCATTAACTTTGTTTAGAGCTAATAATTATGTGATGGGGAATTAAAGATATACTTAGGAAAATAAGAATTAAAATAGAGCTATTTGCAGCCTAATATTTCATCTTTTTGGCATTATATGAAGGAAACTGCAAAATAATATGCTAAACTCGCTTATAAGTCAAGATATTTTCTTTATAAAAATTGGTAAGGGGGTAATAATCATTAGTTTACTATCTTGGGGATCAAGTTTTGTTAAATTGGTGCAATTGTAGCTTCTCGGGGTTCAGTTAGGCTCTTTGATGATGCTATTTGTGCTTCAGAGACGGAAATACGTTTACCAATGCTTGCCAAGTTATTACCTTTACAGGTTTTAATGCTATTCATATTGACTTAGGCAAGAAAATTTCTAATACCTTTTTACTTATATTTGGAAGGTGAATGGGTTTCATGCTCTACTGGTGGAAGTTTTTTGCCCCACCTTATCACTGTCGATACTGGTGAGGTAAGTTCAATAAGATTGAATAAATCAGTAGTTAATGTGGTCTAATACGGTAGTTTTAAGTCTTTATGATCATATGCACTTTCTCTAAATACCATGCAGCCTTTTGCCCGGAAGTTGTAAATATCCTTACTTATATGTAATGACATGGAGAGTCTGAATGTGTTAAGCCCATTGGCCCTTCCATGATATGCAAGCAGTGTAGCCAAAGTAGTTGGCTTGTCTATGACTACAAATCTACTTGTAGTAGATGTTTATAGGATACACAACACATTCTTGTGCACTTCTCAAACAAGTCTTAGACATGAGGACGAATATGATGTCACCATCTCCTTGACACCATTGTTAAGGTTTACATAGTTGAAGAAGTTAGTGGGTAAACTATAGTCCTAATTACAAGAGCAATAATAAGCAAAACGAAATGAGAAAAACAAATATTTATAGTGGTTCACCCTCAGTGTGAGAGTGACACTGGCTTGCCGCTGCAGGTCTATACTATGAAGATGTAGATTACAATTATATCATGCCTCTCAGTTTTCTCACCAAAAAAACAGCTCTATTAATGTCCTGTATGTGTTGTAATACTTACAAATTGACTTGTTAAATGTGAGCATACATAATACTTGCCCATGGGAGACAAATCCCATACTTGTACATAACTTTTTAGGATTCCTAAGTGGTGATGTTGATCTTTTTAGAATAGATTTTGTAGAAAGTCCTTTTTTTGGAAATATGTGGTTAAAAAGTAGGAAAAAGTTATGGGTCACCTGCAAAAGATTTTATTGGGAGAATGTGTAGTTGAAAATGAGTTTGGAGAAAAATGAGCTTTAGAGAATCTGTACCAAACATGAATTCAATATGTGCATGGGATCATAGTGTCTCACACCTGAGTAAAATTGGTTGATCAAGTAGACTGGTAAGGAAAAAGAACAAGACGTGTTGAATAAAATACAATACAAAGTTGAACTTTAAAGCATACATTTATTATATGTAATATAAATCTATTTTTGGTGAATATTGTTAGATGATAGAGAACCTATGGTTATTAATGCCTGTGAGGCATTGCTCTAGTGGTTAAAAATTTTTTGAAGCTTTGTGAGTAAAATGTTTTGAGATGCCTTCCCAAGTCCCAACAGTGTATTCAAGAATATTTTCATTCATATGTGCGATACCCTATTGCATCTCGAAAGAAAATTTAAAAAATGTCAAATTCGAGGAAGATCTGCATCCATCTTTGTTAAAATGTTCATATTTTTGCTAATTTTCTTGCATTGCTACCATTCAATAAGGTTGGACATTCTTCATCATTTATATGGAAGTTCCTTCCACTTCATGTTGTCTTTTGGAATCAGAGTGCCCGTGATTGTCAATATTCTCTCTCTTTCATTCTGTGTCGTGCCCAATCCCACAACGCCTGCTGCTAATTTGTTTTGGCAACTAAACTCACATATGACATATCTTTCATTTGGTTTTGTTTTTTTGTATCTAAACATGTTTTGTTATTCCAGGTCCGAATAATCTATTATACCCTGTTTGGTGAAGAATAAAATCAGATTTGATAAAAGTTGATAAAATGTGTGGTTGAAATATTGTGGGTCACATTAAATATGTGGTTAAAATAAATTGTTGACTTTGACTTCGATAAAAATATCGATTTTAATTTCTATCAAATAGGGGCTATATCTTCTTTCTTTCTTTGTTTCTCTGATCTAGAATTCTCTATTATACCACATGTCTAGTTACGCTGGGCTACTTTGGCTCTAACAAATAAGCTTCCTAATCCACTCCAGGCAAAGTGGAGATGGAACTCAAAAATGTTGGTGTAGGTAGTGGTACTATAGATATAATAGAGCTTCTGGCCTTTCCTTTTGGGTTGCTGAGTTTGGTTATGAGGGGAAGATTGCCAAGAGGGGGAGATTTCCAACTGTTCTAACTCAGTTGTATAATTTCAAGGAAAGGGACGTATATTAAAACTAAAAAGCGCATTATTGTTGATAACTCAATATATGACTTTGCTTGACATAGTTAACACATCACTAGCTATCGGTATCAAGGGAATTAAATAACGTCCATCTTGATTGTCTAGACAGGCACAATTTCTTGCAGTTTTCTGGATTAAGAATTTGTTACAAGGGCTTTTTTGTATTTCCTTTATGATATCTATCTATTGGTGCATATTACAAAAATTATTTCTAATTAGGTTTGTTGTTTATTTAGGATGTTTCAAATAGGATTATATCACTCTCTTTAGAAGGACCTCCAGCTATTTGCATAATTTCGGCCGTTGGTTTGATCTCGAGTGTTAAACTTCGGCAACCTAATTCATCTGGGAATACCTTGACTTATGAGGTATGCCACTGATTTAACTATCACATAATTCTTGTAGCATTTCTCCATTTCATCTAATTTAATCTGATCCTGTGTTACATCCTCTTTCAATTCGATCTCCCTTTTTAATAGTCGGACTTAAATACCTATAACCTGCAACCCTCAGTTCATTCATGATAAATGCGAATAGTTAAGGACTTTTTTCTGTTTTTGTACTCCTTTGGCAATCTCCTATAAATGGATAGATTTCCCTGACATAAAGCTACACTGGTTTCCTGAGACATTTGAGTTGCACCTTAACTTGTATTCGATCGCCCTCTCCCATAATTTCATATTTATCCACATGGAATTCCTGAATGACTCCCTGTCTTCCCATTTTGCTAACTCATCTTTTTCTAAAGCTTCTGATATTTTGTATTTTGATCAGTTTCTGTAGCATCCTCCTTTAATCTTAACTGCTATCTGGATGTTCTCGTTCCACCATGTTTCCTTATCGGTGGTTTTCTACCTTAGATTCTCCTAAACCTCCTTAGCTATGTTTCTAATCCAACTACACTTATCAGTGTTGGCTTCTTACCTAACCAACGGTTATCCCATCAGTTCAAAATCAATGTTCTCCCCTATTTGTATTGGATTCTGCTATTTCTTTCCAAGTTCATGTGTACTGTATAATTTGGTAACCAGAGGGATTCTTCCTATAATTCATTTATAGGGTCGGTTTGAAATTCTCTCTCTGTCTGGATCTTTTACTCCTTTTGACATGGAAGACTCTAGATCTGGCATCATGAGCACCTCTTTGGCAAGTCCTGACGGTCATGTTGTGGGAGGTTTGGTTGCTGGATTGATGATTGCTGCTAGTCCTGTACAGGTAATTCTTCGACTCTCTCGCTCTCTCTCAACTGCTTATAGGATTGTGAAGTTTACTATTTTTGGTAGTGCAAAAGTATCTTCTCCCTTTTCCTAATTTCTGGAAGGCCTCCTGAGTACTTGTGGTTATGTTTTCCTTGTCAAATGAATCTGGTCAAAATTGCACGTGCCATCTACTTCTATTCTCAACCTTTTATTTCTCAGACATTACGCTCCTCCACCTTTCATATTATGTGCAAATGACCCCATCTATGGTTTCATTCAAAATAACCATTGAGTTGATGTAATACGACAAAATTACCCTCAACCTTTGTTTGCTTATTTAAGGTGGTAGGAATCTTGTCTTTTTGCATCAACTTAACGGTATTTTTAACGCAAATCCTCAACAGGGACCATCTGCGCCTATTAATGAAACTGTGGAGGAGTTTAGTGCCAAGAAAACAAAGGTTGGGAATGAAAGTGCAAATGCGGATATATATTGTGGACGACGAGAGAAAATTATCCTGATTTAAGACATGATGTATCAGTTTTCCTGTTTGTTCTTGAAGTCTTCTTTTTCATTTTCTTTTTTCTCATGCAAATACGTCAGGTAATTGTGGGCAGCTTTCTATCGAGCGGCCACCCCGAGTTAAAACCCAAGAAGCCGAAAGCAGAACCCACATTGAATATGAACGCATCAATCCCCGTTGGTATCCTTCGTTCTTCTGATGTGGAGAATAAGTGCTTCAGCACTGGCAACATTGCACCTCAATCTACGGCCCAGACGAATAATTGGGCAGCTGTTCCCACTGCAGAAAACTCGAGCAAGTCCAGTGCAGACATCAATATATCCTTGCAGGGATAGTAATCTCATGGACAGCAATCAGTGCCATTTTATGGACTCTTCAAAATCTTCATCATGTTCCCATTATAGAGTCACCTAAAACAGATCGTCATCATGCTTTAGTGTATTTTACCAGATTCTCTGATCATTTTTTCCTTGTCAATGTTTATTAGGAAGGAGAGTTGAAAGGTGGATTGATTTGTTGAAAGCACGCCTTTGTAAGTAAAAACTTTGGGTTCAAATGGCAAATATAAGACCCTACTTAACAATGGAACATAATTATTTACCTGAAACAATAAATATGGGCCATTGCGACTTTTTTTTGGACTGCATTAATATGTTTGGTACACAATATTCAAAATGATTAGACACAATTGATGAGTTTAACCCTTTGTTTGATGTAGCTAAATATTATATTTTTAGTTAGATTTCGATAAAAGTTGATGAACTACGTGTTTGAAAAGTTGATAAAAATTATGAATTTCATTAAATTTGTGGTTAAAATTAATTGTTGATTCTGTCTTGAATTATAATAAACTATTAAGCAATATCAAACATGGGTTGAGTTTTTTCTTTTCTTTTCTTTTTTTAGTTTTAATATTTTTCATTACTGTTTTATTTTACGAGACATGATAATTACATTCTTCGTTAAGCTTGTTGAGTAGTGAATTTTTGGATAACAATATAAGTGGACCCAGATTTTTTGCATTGTGAGGTCAAAAATTAAAATACATTTTTTTTAAAAAATCATAATATTAAATGAAAATAAGTTAATATGTGTTTTGATAATTTGAAAACGTCATATAATTTCATTATTATCATTATTATCCAATTGAATTTTGCTATTTATATAGTTTTGTTTACTATCTTGTTGATACATGCTAAGCTCACGGTGACTAAATTAAATTGAATGCGGGAAGTAATTTAATTGAAATAAATTCAAATTTAATGTCAATTTAATTCGAAAGTAATTCAAATTATATTTAATCTATAATGATCCTAAAGTTTTTGATATTATATTCCATATAAAATTTCGTAATAAAATTATGTAAATTATATTAAGGAATTTATCGCGCAAAAAATAATAAACGAAGTAATTGAATTCTTTTAAAGAAAGGACGAATTAGACACCTCTTTTTGAGGCGCACGTTTGATACATGTTTAACTATTTTCGATATTCGTTTGGACCATTCGATATGATTGTGATGTAATTCTCGAAACGAGCTTGTAGATGATGCAGGGGATTTGTGAATTCGGCTAGCATACAATCGCTGGCGGATTTTTAAAGTTAGCATATTATTGAAATTTTTGATATACTAATTTGGAACGAGTCATTTTAATGCACAGTAACTTTTGCTACGATCAGCCGTTCGTACACTATAAAGAGCAAATAACTATGTCGTGAACACTATGAAATGGTACTAAGAATGCAACATTTTGACTTCATTTGACATCCCTTAATGAGTGCGTTAAAGTAAGCCGTAAAAGACCATCACCGGTTTGTTTCACATAATGAATGAGAAAAATTGTATGTTGCTTTAAATGCTCAAAATGATTTATTAAGGAAAAAAATAAAAATAAATTTGGGGGTCACTTGACCCCACCACCCATGGGTAACTTTTGCGGAGCGTTGTTATCTGGACATACATACATACATACATATAGTAAAGTTGGTAAATCTTATAATATTTTCTTATAGATACATGCAAAGCCGATAATGTTCATCTTGTAGGCAATAAATTAACATTGTCATTAAAAAGAATCATGATTATGAGATATATTATCTGCTTCTTGATGTCTCGTGTTTATGTGTAAGAAGAGGGACTTTCTTTCTATGAAATATCAACACTTTTCCGCGTCTTAATTGTCTTTACTCTTTACACGACAAATTTGCTACACATGTACATCACGAACGAGAGTTTTTACTGCATCTACTTTGGACTTTTATATAGCTTGACAATGCCCCAATCTTTTCTTTGATGAAAAAAAAAGAAAGAAAAGAAAGAATAGTAAGTGGCAAGAACATGGTTTGCCAAATTGATACGAATATATGTTATTTTATAGAATAATGTTATTTATTATTATAATGATAGAACATCGATGATGTGATAATTTAGATGAAATAATGGAATATGACAGTTCAATCTCATTCTCTCTCATAAAAATTGAATTGTAATATCTCATTATTTTACACATGATTGTTTCATCGTTATAATGATAATAGCATTATTCTATTTTATAATCCGAACTATGACTCTTTGTTTTTTGGTTTTTTGGTGTCATATGCTTTGTTGCAGCTTTTATGTGGATGGTGTCCACATAAGATGGATCAAAAGGACAGAAGCAACGGGTGGGAACTTTCCCTCTAAACCAGTGTCTCTCTTTGCAACAATATGGGATGGCTCCGGCTGGGCCACGAATGGAGCCCGTTACCGAATGAATTACAAATACGCCCCTTACATAGCCGAGTTTTCCGAATTTAGTCTCCATGGTTGTGCCGTCGATCCTCTTGATCAGTTCAAGTGTGAAGCTGAGCCAACGTCGGATTTAATCCCTAGTTGCATCACCCGTGAACATTGAATGAAAATGGAGAGTTTACATAAGAAGTACAAGCAATATTTGTATTGCAATGACCGTTCACATTACAAAGTTACTCCATCTGAGTGTGTGATCAATGCTAAGGAAGGCTGAACGACTTCGAGGCTTGGACCTAGTAACATTTGGCGGCGTCCACCACCATGGCAAACGACACCGCAAGACCAGACCAGATCAAACCAGGCCAAGGCATCTTCAATTTGATGACGTATGTGTGCCGTAACATTACATGGCATTGCTATTACTTTCCTTTGAAGTTTGCTCTCATTATTTTTTTTCTTTTCTTTCTGTGAATAGATAAAAGAAGGGAGCTATAGATTCATTGAGGGTGATAAAAATAATTATATGGGCCATTATATATTTCATACCTTTAGGTTGGTTCTTTCGGTGGAGATTTATGTTCTTGACACACCCTAATGGTTTGAATAAATAATATTATGTAGCATACATTTGGAGTTATTATTAAATTTGAGTGGTGGGGTTACTGAGGTATTGGATTCCTAGTTTCCTATTTTCAAATTTTTAAATAAATTGAAAGTTATAAAAGTGTGTAACTTTTGTAAACATTCCAATTATCAACTTTTGTAATCCACTCCTTTGATGTACCTCAAGATCTTTTTCATTATGAGATGGTGACTTTCATTTAAAAGATGTTCACTTTATTTACAAAATTAAATCTTTGAGATTTTCTCTTGTTGACAACGAGTAAAAAATATTCTTGACTTCTACAGATCTCTATTTATCATTTGATAAATCAGGAATATCAGTAAATATATTAGAAAATCTCAACATGTTTCTACCGTTTCATAATTTCTTAATATAAGAGTAACGTTATATTCATTGATTCTTCAATAAATCAAAATGTATCCTAACTACATAAGATAATGAGTGAACCCTAACGCCACACTCTGCTTTCAAGAGCCGACTTAGTGTAAATGGGACAACAAATCTCAACCTACGATTTATAATTTCAAGCTAAGAAGCCTCTTGTCCAAATTTAAACTAAACTAAAAATAAAAGATAAACAACTATATGTTTAATATCCATTATTAAGTGAAGTATCAATCAAATTGGTTTATTTGCAATATATAAAGTACATATTGTTTCGTTCTTTACTTTTACTTTGATTAATATTCGTACATTTATAATATGTTAAATGTAGAAAAGTAAATTCATCTCGTCATAATATCATAAACATAACAAAGTTAGCAATGTACAAATTTCATAATTTGAATTATTTTTCCCTTCCTTTTTCTAGTCAACGGTTTATATTAATTTTTTTTCTTTCAGATAAAAAATTCAATTTTTTTCAGATATTTTAATTTAATTTTTTATAACCACGTTTTACAAGTCTATCTTACGTCTTTGGAAAGGAAAAGAGTAAACACCATGTGGCTTGACTCGCATAGGTAATACGTCTTGGTAACAAATTCATCCCTTTTAGCCTCCATTCGACAAATTTTATTTTTAATCACATATTTCAATGACTCACAAGTAGTTTCCTTTTTTCCATCATTATCTATCTATAAATTAAACTGTTTATAATTTTTTTCCAAACGAATGCTCAAATAGTTGTTGTAACCATTTTTGCGAAAGGAAAAATAAAAATAAAAAAAGAACTTTCTTTCCAGCTAAAAGAAAATTTTCTTATCTAAATTGAAATTAGGAAAAAGGAAAAAATAAGAAACAATGTTTAAAAAGGTGCAATAAGGTACCAAGGAGTTTTTCCTTCACGAGGCGTGACGTAAACTTCGAGGCATTTTGAGGCAAAACCTCACCATAATCCAAAAAAATGTCAAAAATTATCAAAATGAAATAATAAAAAATTTCAAAATTTAAAATAGTACCATCTTATCATGTACTAATAAAATTGTTCTATCTACTATTTGCCCATCCTAATGTATTCCAACATAAAATAACTATATCCTTTTAAAACTGCAATAATTATATTTTAGTAATAAATAATTAATAATTGCATTACACACTAAATACATACAAACAATGTCAACTATAAACCGTCAAAGCGCGATACCGTAGAGGAAATTAAATGAAGTGCTCTAGATACAAAGTATGGAAAGGCGCCCACCCCCAACCTAAAGTACCGGATCAAACTATTAGTGCACCTCAAAAAAAGTCAAAGCAAGCAAAACTAAAATCCTACTTTATTTGCATTCTAACAAATAGTCAAAGCCAACAAGAACGTGGCACAAGATAATCTTCTTAGATATGTCGCTACAATTACAGTAAGCATGACGTCATCATAAATGCGTGAGCTTTTGTTTGTGGGTTGGGGGGGGGGGGTCTAGGTGACAATTGGGCCAAATACATTGTAAGGGTCAAGCATGCGTGCGATGCGCCCTTAAAACTTCGCTAAGTAGACATTTATGCATTTCCTTTTTTCCTCCACTAGGGCTTTGTTTGATTCATCCAAGCATATTAAAAAACTTCTTAGTTTTAGAACGGATTTTTAACTTTTCAAAAATCCTTTCAAACGAGCTCGTAATTTAAAATCGAAGTTGTTTTCAAAGTGATTATGGGATCAAAAGTTGTATATGAGACAAAGAGTTTCATGATAGAAAATGATAGTTTAGAGTCTTTAAACTACGTGATGGAACTAGAATGACTTCCGACCCGAGGGTTCATTCCCTTGTCGACGTTCATCCACCCTCAGCAACCACAAAATAAGTGCACTTTTATGATCTTTTATTACAACATGACGATGCATGATAAAACATAGAAATATAAATGAATGAATGAATTTATTAACTTGTTGACATTATATATACAAAAATAAAAGAAATTTGTTGGGAAATCATAATCCTTGCACGTCAGTTCAGATGGTCAAGACGTAATAGTTTCCTCTTTCATTTAATTAAGCGCAAGAAGAAAAAATAAATAAATAAATAACACTATTTGATTAATTTGTTGAATATAAAATTATTACATAACAAATATACGAAGTTTGAATCTTTAGTGTTTTCTTTCGCATGTGATGAAAAAAGGTACAAGTTCTAAAGTATCTTGAAAAACTCCAAAAACTCGCACTCTTCTAAACTATTCTTTAAATTAACGAAAATATAAATAGATATAACGAATTATATTTATGTTTTCCATATATTAGTCCATACGTGGTCGCACTACCTGCATACCTTCAATTCAAGTCGCGGTGTTAATAAAGGAGTTCACTACTCAACTAGCTTAATCAAGAATGTCGTTAACATGTTTAGTAAAATAGATTATACAACACAATAAAATTAACATTAAAATTTTGCCAATTATATAAACTTGATGGGTACTAATATATCGAGCATGTCCCATGTTATACAAACAGGGATATTATATCCTCCGCTGGGCCTCGGGTACTAAGATGACAAAGATTATGGACTACCTATTCCTGATGCCCCAACCAAGGTCCATTCGAATGAACCTTACACTGAAATAAGTAGTGTACTTATGAAACGGGGGATAATAAGTTGTAAATTTTACGAAATATGTTAGTAAAAAGGATATTGATCTACTTAAACTATAATTTAATACTTTGAAATACGGATTAATAGTATAATTTAAGCTTTGTCAAAACATGCTTGTATTTTTATAAAGCAATTAATACTTCAAAGCACGGACTAAAACGTACACCTAGTGCCTCGTTAGGGAATTCGTATACTAAAAGTAAAATCCTAATCTCCTTGATTGCAAGGAATTTGAGAAAGAGTCGTTGTACTAAAATTAATTAAAATTTCAAGTCAAAGTTAATAATTAATTTTAATCAAATATTCCATCAACTTTTAAAATTTATTAAAATTTTAATTTGAAGTTTATTTTAAACCAATCATTGAACTTAACATGTGCGGACTGACCAACGAAATTGGTAACAAACCACTTGGCAAACAGAAGTGGGTATCTTGACAAAAAAAAAACTGGATATTTTTAAGTGGGAATTCTATGGCTGGGTTAATGGGATGTATATTAGTTTAGTAAGTGTACATTTATTTTTATAGTACTTTTTTTTATTCTTTTTTATTTTGATTGTTATGCTTTTGTAAAATTGTGTTACAGTCATTCCACCATCCCTATTTTTGCCGCTGCCACTATCACTTGTAATTTAGGGTCCGTTTGATCGCAAAAGTGGAAAATAGGTGGAAAGAAAATGAATTCCAGTGAATTGAATTGCCTAGAAATTGTTTTACTGAAAATTATAATCAATTGTGTTTGATTGGTATAATTTTCCACCTGGAAAATGTTGAAAGTTTGGTATCCATTTGACTTTATTTTTTATGAAAATTGTCCATGAACGTGATAATTTTTCTACCATTGGGTCTAGAATTTGTTCCAATTACCAAATAAATAAATAAAAAATTTTAAAAATTTACCATACCAAATATCATTCGTTTGGCTTTGTTTTGCATGAAAATTGTCCATTAAATAGAAAAAAACGTTTTACCATTGTTTATAGAATTTTTTTCAAAAAAAATAAAAGATAAACAAACTGTGAGAGCCAAAACCAAGAAAACAAATTGCCTAGAAAAAAAAGATATCAAACATGCAAAAAGTAGAAGTTGGAATTCCATTTTCCATTTTTTATGAAAAACAATGGTGAATCAAACACAACCTCAGTATATCATAGGCATTTTGCCACATTTCATACCACTTCAATCGTCACTACACTATCACCGTCTGTAACATTTAGCACCTATTTGGCTTCATTAAAATTTGATTTTGAAGGAAATATATTTTGGAACAGTGATTTTTTGAAAAATATGCAATTAAAAAATAAGAAAAAAATTGATAAACGTGTAACACTATTTTATGAGAGAATGTGTGGTTAGAAATAAATTTTCAAAAAATTCATTTTTCAAAAAAATGGAGCTCCAATAGTAAGTTAGTATTACATCACCACTAATAACATTTAGCCATAATGCTAGTTATATTATCAAGAACAAGGAGGAAAAAAAAAATCACGTGTAATTGACTTTATGGTTAAAAAAAATACTCCAGAATTCCTATACTAGAAGGAAGTAAAACATCAACTAGTAACAAACATAACTATTTAATGCAATAAGAGGGAGAATCGAAGGACATCAGCTAATAAGTCACTTCTTGTCACGCACTCTGAGAGAATGGAGTTGCAATCCAGAGACCAAATAGCAATTTTAGTTCTTGAAAAGTTCCAAACAGTGTTCCTGGTCAAGGTTCCGACTCCAGAACTTCTTGTAATACTCCGCATATGTGAAATCCCGATAAATGGATGGAGATCCATCGTTTGTAAGAGCCTTTGGAGCAACGATCATCGCACTATCACACGGGCAGAGGAAGGAAGCTACTGACAACCTTGGTTTATCTGCATTTACTACAGCTCGATGCCAAACGCTTTTGTATTTTCCATTACTCAATGCCTGGAGAAAGCCATTCTTGGTTATGATCCCAATTCATATTGTAAGCAAGTTATAAAGAGGCACGCACAAAATCGTGTGGGATATTAGATATTCTTGCATGTAAACATGGTAAATTATTGGTTCACATCAACACTAGACACCTGCCATGAGAATAATCCATCTTTAAAACGAGACAGAAAAAGAAATATTATAACAGAACCGATTTTTTGTCGTTCAATAGGTTAACAGAATGTAACAAGTGCTTTAGTTATGACACAAATTGCTGGTTTCATGCATTTTCTCTTTATCACCAACTGCATTCGTATTCCAGCTATATTCTATTTCTTAAATTACCACAATGAAACTACGCAAAGGTTTTCCACAAATGGCCCCAAGCCTCCGGGTAAAGGGGGAGGGGGTTCCAGTATGTTGACTTCAGTGTATAACATTGTCAAATTTAATGACGTGATTCCTAATATACATTTCATTGGGATGTCCCAGAGGGCCAGAATAGCATCTTCCACAAAATTTAGCAATGAACCAAAGTATGACAGGAAATGATTCATACAGCCGACCCCAAAATTTTTGAGAATAAAGCTTAATTTGTCAAGGACAATGCACAAGATACTATAGGTGTGTTTGGGCTACATTATTTTGAAAGAATGTATTCTGAAATAGTAGATTGATGGAGAATGTGTGATTGAAAAAAAAAAGAAAAATTATTGATGTGATGGAAAATATTATTTTATTGAAGAATGTGTGTGTGAAAATTAGTAGAAAAATTAGAATGAAAAAATAATGTGTACCAAACAGGAGCTATATCTAGAGGTGGCAAAAGGGCCGAGTATCTCTTCGGCTCGACTTGTCGAGGCTCGGCCCATAGAAAGCTCGGGCTCGTTTTGGGATGAGCTCAAGCACAAGCCGAGTGGGGGGCTCATATGGCGAGCCGAGCATGGCTCAACTCAAGGGCATGGCCCACGAGCCTAAAGTTCACGAACATCGTTTGATAGCTTTAAAAAATAAAAACTCAGCTCATCGCGGCTCGGCTATTGAGCTCACGATCTCGTGGGTACATTGGACTGAGCCGACTCAGCTCAACCCACTGCCATCACTAACTATATCAATAATTTATTTTTCTAGCCCCAAAGATAAACCTTACCTGCAATTGATCACCAATATTGATGACAAAAGCATCCGGGTGGGGTTTTATTGCTAACCATTTGCCATCTTTCAGAGCTTGAAGGCCCGCAACTTGCGAGTCTTGAAGGAGAATGGTTAGGGCATTGGGATCCGTATGTGCTGGCAATCCATAAGTTAGTTCAGGTTCTGGACATGGCGGATAGTAGTTGACAGCCATGTGTTGCCCTTGTTCTCCCAGCACATTCTTAAGGCTCTCTTTATCTAATCCAAGGCTCTCTGCTATTAACTCCTGCAATCTGAACCCAAGTTGTCGAATTCCCATACAATAATTGCTGGCAATATCCCTACAAAATGCAAGAAATATGTCATTATATTCTTTTGCATGCAATAAAGATGGCTTCCTAAAGATGATACGGTTGGTGATTGTGGAACAGATCAAAGAATTACAGGAACAGCTTTTGTAGATCTACATCCTTGAATTGCTTGTCGATGCATCATGCTAAAAAGAAAAGGCTAAATAGTTTATCAGATAACCTAAAAGCGTTGCTAAAACGAATAGCCTTTAAAATTTATATAGGCAACACGCAGAATGTATGAAATAATTCAAGTACCTTTCTGTTAAAAAGTTTTATTTTCTTATAGGCTCCTAGTCAAAATAGTATGCGATCACGGCTGAACAGGTTAGAAGAGGGAGAGGAAAACCAAAACTAACATGATTAGTCATACTTTCTAAGGATCTGATTGCTTTGAATCTCCAGGCAATGTTCAAACAAAGTGGTGGAAAAGGATTCATATAGCAGTCCCCAAATTTCTGGAAAACAAGGCTTTGTTTGTTGTTGTAACTTCAATAGATACTTCTATTTATATTGTTTAAACTCGAGGCCACATATCCATTCCAATTAAGAAGATTCCTAGGTATAATCTCGTGGACTATGATATCGAGATACAAGTAATTTTAGAAAGGATAATAGTTGCCTTAGTGCCTTACTTAAAAGAAGAGGGAACGGTAGGCCACTCGGGTACATATTTCTCCAATGGATAGCAATGTAGCCTGAGATAATCTCTCCAATTATGAACAGTCTCCTTCTTCACATTAAAACTTGTAGACAATCTCATTGTCTTGGACGGGTCATCGGAGTACAGCTTCATTTTCTCTTCCACCGGTAAACTAAAAAATTCATGACCCACTGCTAACATTTTCTGGATTGTTTCCTTGGATAATCCATGATTAATCACCTGATAACACATGTACAACGGCAATTTATGAAGAAACTGTAGAGGCTTTGTGCTAAAGCTTAAACAGTAAGTATATGTAAGTCCTAAATAAAATTATTTTATTGGTCAAAATTGGAATTGTTACATATTTTAACAGCAGTTAAGATTTAATTCAGAAATGTATCAGAAACTTTTTAGCGTAAGTAAGAAGTGAGTACGTTAGCAAAATATGTTTTGAAGATAAAAAGTTACTCAAAGGTCGCTCTTTTTTTTTAGCTTAGCCAAGCACATATATGTTGCTCTAAGCATCAACACATATGATGGTGACTAAAGAAGATAGTTGAACATTGTCAAATAACCTGAAAAAAGCCGTATTCGCAACATGCATCGCCTATTTGTTTGGTTATTAAGCTCCTGTCTCCACAACCCAAGTCAATCACAGGAACATTCTCGCAGTCGGCAACTTCAGATAACTTCGGCCTTTCAGATTGAGGACGGATGTAATTTCTAGGGAGGCTGGAGTGCCGGATTCCACTGGAGATAACTTTCGTTTCCATGGATTCCAGTGTCTGAATTTTTAGAACAAGGCTTTGGCAACTTCAAGGAAGATGTAATAAGCTGCAGGATGCACCAATGATTTTCCACATTCGATGTGGCTGCCTAGAATTGTAAACATGTCATTTCTTTACCAAAAGACAAAATATAAATATATTATAAGTAATGATATACAGTAAATTCTTTATAATATTTCTAAACATTGTAAACACATTACTTATTTTCCAAAACAGCATAATATGAATATGAATACAGTAAAAGTAACAGTCTACAGTAAAACAGTTTACAATATTTTGCAATTTTTCAAATCGATGACAAAAAATTACTAGGTGTAAAGGTAAAAGGTTAGACAAATAACACAGAGATCTCTATAACGTAGAAAGTGTACACTTACACTTGCACACCCTTCCAAACACTAAGAACAACATAAAATTTCGACTCAAAAGGGAAAATCACAGTGGTGGTCTGCAACACATTGAATTTGTGAAAACGGGTTCCCGACCCTTAATTCTTATCATATCAATAGTCAACCTTTCACTTGGTCCCCAGTGAATGGAAAGTAGGAAACCACACACTTTTCAGCATTAAATGTACTTTCAGCATTAAAATGTCACTTGCAAGTTGCAAAGTTTATGGAGTACCGTTTTCAGATAAAATAGGATAATTGTGATGAAACAAGAAATAAACAAGCAAATGATAGGACTCAAAAAGCAAAAGAAATAAATGTATCTTCTTTCCTCACCAAACCACCAGCTCCTGTCCCACCATGCCCACTTTAGACTTTTCGGCCATCTCCAGCTCCTCCAAGAGATATAGGTATGGGGAAGGGGAAGGGGGTATGCAGCATTAGGGTCAGGGCGATTTTGTTTCATTTTCCTCCTTCCTTTTCTTTTTCTGATTTTCTTTTTCAGTTGGAAATAAAGATATAATTTCCCCTCCAACAAAAATATTTTGTTTCACAGTCAAAAAGACGAAAGCCATCTACTAGGGACCAAGTTGCTACAATTTAGAAACAAAAATTTTTTGATTTACCGAGCCAGCATCCAACCAAAACCATCTTTCTATCACTCTCTTAGCCTCCCAAACTTCGATTTTCCACTCCGCCATCAATAGTAAATCAGCAGAACAATCAAATCCAATATAATGAATAATATCAATCAATATTTTATAGAGATATACAACGTCAGAAAGGGTGCAAGTAACATAATGTGTGGATGCTGTTCACAGCCACTGTAGTTGATAGTTGAACTTAGCTAAATGAGCTAACTAGCCCATTAAACAAATTGATTGATTTTATTTTCACAAGGTTGGGTTGCATATGATTAGCAAGCTTGTGTACTCGTAAAACAGAACAATTTTCCGTAATCAAACAACCAATCTCCTGATTAATAAAAATTTAATAACTCGTGTCATACCCTTTATCACGCTTCCCTTATTAGTACATCTTTTAAGAGTACGAAGCCAGGAACTACGAGGCTCATATAACATTCAAGAATTTCTAGCAGAAACTGTTAAATATAAAAACTGTAACCAACTGCTACTGTTCTTAACAAGGTCGATCTTTTAAAATGGAACTCACTATAGATTCAACTCAAGTTGGTCATATCTGTATCGAAAAGAAATTATCTTGCAAAGAAACTAAGTAGTCATCCCATAAAGTGCACGCCTTTTTAATAGCAACAACAAAAACAAGCTAAGCCTTGTCCACAGTAAATTAAGGATTGGCTTTATGACTTAATTCCATTGGGTTATTAACATAACTAGATACCAAAACTTCAGTTATAAAGCAAATAAAACAGCAAATTAAAGAGAATCAGAGAGAGAAAGTGAGGGAAAACGGGGACCTGGGCGCCTTCTTTTTCAATTGGTTCAAATGTTCAACCAAGTCTGGTTCATACAAATATATATAATATCAACTTAAATTGCAATACTTCTCTCTCTATATATACACACACGACACGATAAGAACACTAAGAGGGTTTCAATTTTAATTAAACAGGAAAGTAAACGAAAACGGCAAAAAATAAAGAGGAAATTACGAAAGAATAAGAAAATTACCAACAACCCATGAACCGCGCCATTGATTTTGCATTTACAAATTACAAAGCCCGTCATTTCAAATCCCATGACCTCATTCCCTGACGCACGTCAAGTGACATCACACGCTGCATCATACAATTAACAATTGAACATTGCATTTATTAATTTTCAAGGTCGGCAGAGCATTGGAGAGTGAGGATCTGGGTCAAATATGCGAAGGATTTTTATTTTTATTTTTATTTTTATTTTTTTTGTATTTTTGTATTTTTTTCTGAGCGTACTGGCAGAGATACTACGTGTTTGATACCGACGAGACATC